>WAAE01036313.1:0-19237 GCA_013400495.1 Nicator chloris | reverse complement strand
TATATTCATATTATATATCTGTATGTTTTAAGTGCATAATTATTTCCTGGGATTAAGATCTGGGAACTAAGTTCTGCCACTTGCAGCTAATATCCCAGTTTCTGGATAAGATTTGACTTCCTTGTTTGCGTGCTTGGTTTCAAGTGTCTTCACACAAAAAGTGTTCTGTGGCTTAATGCTTTTGATTGCTGCAGTAAGGGAGGCATGAATTCATTCCTCTTAATCTTGTGTCTATCCTTTAATCAGTCTTTCAATTTCTTGAGTGAGTTCTTCAAACATCAGGCTGTTGTTCAGGAAGCAAGAATCATCCTGCCTTTGGTGCCTGTGCTTCGAAGAGGGTATACAGAGTTAACCTGAAGCACATGGAGGCCTTTTTGATTTCCTGTTTGGTCCGTATGTCCTTGGTTAAAAAAAGAGAAAAAAGTGAATGAAATGGATGGCTCTTTTCAGGCACTTGTGGAAACTCCAGCATTGAGCTGATTATGGTGATTTCCAACTGCTGTCCTCAGAGGCAGCTGAAGTGATTATGTTGGTGTCTTCACAGACACGTCCATTTCCTATCTTTTCCTATGCTTGGAACCAGTATTTTGATGACAGCACTAATATTTGATAGGTAGCATTTTATACAGTTCTGGTCCAATACTGTGTCCTAAATTCTCTGAGTTTCTACAGTTAGCATATCTTAATTGCAAAAGGAATTACTGAAATTATTGAGTTCTTACATTATCTACCTGTGAGGCATCTGTATTACTTGGTAATAATATGTACTAGTTCAAAGTCTAACTATTCCAAGCTATCTTTTCAGAGCTCCCTGTAGAGACAGCTGATCTCATTTCTATGTCCCTATTCTTTCACTATCTACTCTTTGCTAAATATTTGTTAAGAGAGGAAGAGCCAACTTTATTAACTTCCTTACTAGATCTGCCCTTCCTCATGGCCAGCTGGGCTAATCTTTTCGCTGCAATGTATCAAGAATGAACAGATTTACCTTCTTTTCCTGCATGTGGTCCCTTGACTCCTTTGAAGGAGCTAACAGAGATCTGTGTTATGTCAGTGTTTCCTTTATCATAGAAGGTGCTAGGATAGTCACATGTAATGGGCCTGAGGATGTTTTCCCTGCAGACTGAGAACACCTTTTCCTTGATAAATATGTGCTTGCAGGTTTTTTGCTCACAGTGACTTAATAATTTTGATGTCATAAGCCATGAAGGTGTACCTTTACTGTCTCTCTATTAAGAAGTCTGATATAAGGTGAATGCACAACTGAAAACACTCTTCTGACCCAGTGAAATTCCCTTGAAAACCTTCCAAATGGGACTAGTTTCTCTCTGCTTGAAACTGAGATGGCATCTCCAGTTTGCTGTCTGTAGTTTTCGTTCGTGTGGATTTTGTATTTCCAAGCCCAAATCATAAAGTACAAGGATGTGTGAATTTCAAAATGTTCTTTCATGTTTGTGCCTTCAGTTATTTAAGCTGGTAGCTTTAAATAATGATTGTTTAATGCATAGCACAAAACCAATTCAAAAATTTTAAAGATCATTTTTCCAAACCTGGAGCCAAGAAAAGAAGGTGAATGGAGTCATTCTTTGTCTGTCTGATTCCTATTTCATCTCAGTATTTTTAAGTGACTGTCAAATTTAAGAGAAACTTCATAGGGAAGAGATATTTGAAACACCACTAAGCTCCTGTACATATTGTTAAAATGTATGTCTTTGCAAATGTTACGGGCAATGGAAAGGTGACAGTGTTAGTTTACATGCAAATAGCTAGAGGAAATCAGAGAGGGAAGGCATTCTACAGATATCCCAATTATGGGAGCAGCTTTAGTTAAAGCTAACAATCAACTATGACATGAAAGCCTTGAGAGGACTAGCTTTAATTAGTTCTAATCGTCACCAAAAAAATTAGATTTCTCACCAATATTCATTTCGTGGCAAGAATACTTCTCCAACTCAAACGTGGACAGTGAAAATAAATGCTGGCTATAATTAACTTGAGTATTTAAATTTAGGGGAAAATACTTATGTAAATATGAGGACTTTGAATGCTGCTTACAGAATTACAAAGAAATCAAATTTTGTCTGGAAAATGAGTTTTTCCTTATGAGGTATTTTAAGGCATTTAAATTATGGCTTGCAGAAACTATGGAATATTAAAATCAAATTATTAAAATACAGCACATTTAAAAACCTTCATGCATGTAATCCCTAGTTGCTACATGAATTTGCTAAATGTATACTGATTCTTTTATATAATCTTTCATCCATGTTATGACAGAAGGGCAAATAGTTCACATTTCTTCTTAATAAATATTGGCATGACTAGTTTCCTTGATTTCGTGTAAAAATTTATTTATTCACGGGAAGTCATATAAATCAGGCTAATAGAAAAAAAACTTCCTATTGCAAGTTCTAAAAGTCATCCTGTAAAGAATCTCATTTCATTCCAGAATAGCTACTTAAAGGACCGGGAGTTTGAGAGTCAGACCTCAACCTTCAAAGGACATCCAAACAAGAAACTTAATTGGGGGAAAAAAGAATTTGCAAGATTGAATTACTGCAGTTGCAAATTTAGAGTAGGCAATAGCAACAAATGATGTCATAATTAAAAGTATTCACAGAACATAAGATTATTTGTACTGGAGAGGACCTCTAAAGATAACCTAGTTCCACACCTTCCCCTAGGCCCTGTTTCTTGGAGCCACATCCAGCCTGCTCTTGAACACTTCCAGGAATGGGGCATGCACAGCTTCTCTGGGCAACCTGTCCCAGTGCTTCACAGTGAAGAATTTCTTCCTAGTGTCTAATCTAAACATTAAATATCTATTTAACTTAACTCTAACTCTTTCACTTTAAAGCCATTCTCCCTTCTCCTATCACTATGTGCCCTTGTTAAAAATCCCTCTCCAGCTCTCTTGCAGCCCCCTTTAGGTACTGGAAGGTGCTGTAAGGTCTCCCTAGAGCTGTCTCTCCTCCAGAATGAGCAACCCCAGCTCTCAGCCTGTCTCTAGAGAAGAGGTGCTCCAGCCCTCTGACCCACCTCTGTGGTCCTCATCTGGACCCCTCATTTCTTTTTTTTCCTGCTAACTAAGAACAGAAATTTATAACTTAGTAGAACTGCTAGCACAGAAAAGGTGTGACATTTACAAATACCTGAATATTGCAAACAATGGGAAATAAGAATTAATGTATGTAATCTGAAAGTATAGGCAAACAAAGTTCAGAGGGAAAGAGGGAGACGACACATTTTTGTATGTGTGATATGTTGGTTGCGAGAGGTTACCCAAGAAGTTACTGGAAATACCCTATTAAAATGATGATATTTGAATGGAAAAATTATTGTCCCAAACAGCACTTCACTGCGTAGAAAACAGGCACATCTGAGTCCTCCAGTCTTTACTTAGCAAGTCTTTAACTCACTTCAGTGGGGAGTTTTGTTGTTACACAAGTGAAGGATGTAATGATCTGTTTCTAGCCTGCCACAGTATAAATCATTATTAAAACAATATTTCTTTTTATATTTATATATTATAATAATATAATTATTAAATAGTAATCAGTATTTCTGGACTGGAGAATATTTAATAACATTTCAGTTCAAAAGCAAACAACTTCTCTGTAGATGTTAATACCCTTTTTCTTCAGCATGACTCTTCAAACATGTTAAGTAACATAAATGGCAGTAGACAGGGAAAAATGTTTCTCTGCATTGACACTTTTTGCAACAAATCCTCTCCTCAGGAATTTCATTGTTCACAAGGGGGGGGATTCATCTACAAAGAAGCTCAGCTAGTAGTAATAAGATGATTATTACACATCTTTATATCCCACTTGATAGTTGGTATATCTTAGTTCTTTCTTTAAAACCATGAAAAAGAAATTCAAACCCAATAATCTGTCATTTGTGGGTTTGGTATCTAAGCATAAAATGTGTTTCGGCACTTGGTGTCATAGCATAAAGGGCAGGGAAGATTTCGTTCTTAAATACGTGTCTCCTTCGTGGCTCTTGCAGTGCTAACATCACTTCTTCAACTCTCCAATCATGTTTTGAGGCACAAAAAGCTGCCGACAACCATTGTTGACAGCTGTTACTTAGTTTAGTAAGGGAGTACTAGTTAATATAGTGTGTATCACTGCTGAGTTAGTGTACAGGAACTTTGTAAGTAGCTCCTGCCTTGTGTGATGTTTCTTTTTCACAGCCCTCTGTACACTGGTCTAACTACTCCTGTAGATTCCCAACATCATTTATTATTTGATTAGTATGCAATTATTTTTCTCAGATTCATCAGTAAGATCAACACAACGCCCAGACTCTTGTATTCCCCTTCTTTCCTATCCTCACCAATGTACAGCAACTCATTTCTTTCATTTTTGGCACATCATAATATAATATTTATCTGTCGTAGCTTGGTACCAAAGGAATAATTATTTCCTAATCACTTTGCCTTCAGGGGGTTCTCCACTTGTGTCTGGGGAAAAAGGGCAGTTTGGTCAGCGGGGGGGGAGCGTGTCTGTGTTTCCTTTGTAAGGACAGCCCTGTTGTTAGGGCAGGGCACTGTGTGTTGAATTCTAATGCCTCGGTGCAAGAGCCAGCCTGTTCGGAAGGGGCAGCGTGGGAGGTGTTGGCTGAGATCAGCGGAGCCCCAGGCCGGGGGCTCCCTCGGAGCGAGGAGCTCTGGAAGTTGTCTGGACCGTGCCGATGGGGAGCGCAGCCGTTCAGTGCCGTAGCCAGGGTGAAAAGCCTCATCCCCCCAGAACCTACCAGGCTGCTTTGCTTAGCAGCCAGGAAGTTCAGGTACCTTTCCTTGAAATCTTTATAATTTGCTGCCACAAAATATTGTCCATTCAAATGCAGGTTGTTGCATCTGTGCAACAGAAGTATATTGGCATTGATTTTTATGTGCACTTGGTAGATTTTGTAAGATTGCTTAAAATTTACGAGTGCTTGCAATAGGTTTTATCCTGGATTGGCAAAGGACTATGTAACAAAGGTAACTGTTAATGTATGGAATATTTATTTTCAAGGAAAATTGTAGAAAATTTTCGAAGGTAGCATGTTATGATAAGATATACTTAAACCACAGAAAAGGTACCTTTAGTTCTGGTACTAAGGTTTTGATTTTAAATTAACACTGGATTAGTTATCTGTCTCTGTCAAGACTATAATAAAGAGCTTTTGTTGCAATCCATCATAGGGCTTTTGTGTTATACACTATACATAGAAACTGTTAACAGGAAGACTAGATTAATGCAGAGAGAAAAAATGTCATCAGATAAAACATAGGTCTCAAAAAGCAATTTCAAGTTCCATACTATGTTATGCATTAATACATTTTTTAGCCTTTGGGGAAAAAAGGAAAACTTGTAATCAAAAATTAATTTAAGCATTCTTGGCTGTACCTAAATTAGAACCCAGGATACTTCCAAAATTGTTATTAATCAAATGACCTGACAGGAGCTCACTAGGAGAAAATTAATGAGTACAGGCTATTCTGAATAATGTTTAGTAATGCTGATAAGAAATTTTGCAGCTCTTTTTCTAATCTTACGTATAATAATTTAAAATATTTCTATTTTGAGGTAGCCGTATGTCTGTACATGTATGCTATACAAATATGTTGTGCATATGCTTTATCTTTTTTAAATTAACTTCTTCAGAGAGCTAATAGAAATACAAGTGCGAGAAGTCACTATTTTTTCTTGATTAATATCTTAACAATGAAGTGAGATGTGGTTCCATATGACTTAAATATTTCTCCATTAATATATGGACACATTTGTTTAATTTCTTCTTTTTTAGTTTTTTGTTTGTTTGTGTTTTGTTTTGTGGAGGTTTTGTTTTGGTTTTTTTTTGTAAACAATCATTGCAACCTGTGCCTGTTTGGGTATAATGACTTTTCTGTGAACTATTCATAAGATTGATTTTCTAAGTCTTCACTCTAATTTAGTGCCATATTAGAAGGAAAGAAATTGGTTATTAGTATTTTGTGCCTTTAGGATCTGGATTTGAAGAATGCAATTCTATTCTATCCAATTGCTGATTATTTACTGTTTTGTAAATTTAAAATATGACAGGTCATGAAGGGTTTGGATCATCATACAGGTAACAAAAGTTTTGGTTTCAAGATACTGAGAAGTAGAATTATAAGGAAAACCAAGCCTAAATACCAATTAATTCACATCTAACATCTGGAAATCCTTTGTGGTGTTATTTTATATTTTAAATAAATATGAGAGATTTTGTTGATCAGAAATTTTAATCTTTGTGTGTTCTGTGTTTATTATGTAATATGTATTTTGGAAGGAAGCTGTTGTACAAAAAAAATCATTATAATTTTCTTATTTCTATTTTTGTGTAACATAATGTGAAGGAAATTTGTAAGTCTAAATGTTTCTTGCTGTAGACATGGTAAACAGTGTCACATCTAACTTTGTTCATTGACTTTTGTCTGTAAGCCAGAAGTGTAACTGGCTTCATGCCTTATTGCCCCCAGCAGTCCTGCTGTTCAGAGTAGGTAGTGTTGAACCTGATTTGTTTTTAATGGATTTTTTTTTTATTTCTCCAAGAGCAATTTGATTTAAATACCTTCTTTATGAAGATGAACAGAGATATTTTTACAGTTATTAGCAAGACAACTGCAGTAATGATGGCTGGATTTTTTTTTTCTTTTTTGCTTTTGCTGTAGATTTGTTAAAGTAGACATGAATGACTTAAAAGACACCATAGTAAGATGGAAGCTGTGGGGAAGGTAGTGGGAAATGATGGAAGTAACATTTGATGCTTAATAAATTGACAAATGAGTAGGTCGTTTTTTCTATTCTGGAAAATCATAGGTGAGAACAAAGGAAAAATCTTCAGTTATGTGAAATCAAGCTGAGTTTAACCTTGTAAAAAGAACTTGTCTTGAAAAGCCCAGTTAGTAAACTGGTTCACTCTGAATTGTTTGTGTTTGAATTCCATTGCATTAGTAGGAATTCTGCTTAACAGTAGACACGAGATTTCCAAAATCCGCATGCTGTATATTTCACCCTATTGCATTTTGCACTTCCATTGGGAAAAAGAAACCAATATTGACCTGAATATTCTCTCCTTGTATTTAGGATACCTTAAGTTTTTGCTCTGTACATGTAATCAGAGTGAAATTTGGAGAGGAGTGGAGAGGAGAGGAGAGGAGAGGAGAATGTATAAATGATGGTGACAACCTCTCCCACCTGCATACTGGGACAAGAGGGGCCAGGTGGGCAAGTGAGTGGGGACACTGAGGAAAGCCCAAAGTTAAAGAGAGGGTTGTAGCCAGTTGAAAGGTAAATGATTTTCCCCAGCAGAATGGGAAATAGTGTGCAAGCCCCGAGGGCTGGACTCACAGGGTGGGAAGTGGTTGCTGCCTGCTATGATGTTACATTTTGTTACTCAGAGCTCATTGACTTGCCCCAGATTGCAGTTTCACTCGCTGAAAATATGCTGGTGTTTCCTCTCAAACTTGAGCTAGTCCCTGTAATTATGAACTGATATGTCAACGTTCTCCTCTGAAATGTTGCTACTGTTTCTGTTAATGAGGCTGTACTTGTTGCATTGCTGCTGGGGGGTCATATTTCGCACTGTTGCCCGTACTGAGAAGTCTGCTGACACTGGCATCACCAGAGTCATCTCAGTGACAGTGGCTATTTAAGATTTTCTTGAAAAGTTAATTTGTCACAGATAAAGCTCTTAAAAGTCAGCATACAAATTATTAATCATTCAATTTCTTTCCCCCCACAGCTTGCCAAAATTGCCTTCACTTTTACAATACTAATTCGTGGTACTCACAAGCTACATAGGGCTTAAAATACAGCTTCTTCTTTCCAGTGTAAAAAATTATTGCCCTTTTTTCATTTGTTTAGCTGAATAAATATTAAACTTATAAATTTTGACAAGGAAGTAGATGTGGCTGTAGTTTGTGTCTGTAATCAAATCCAAACTGATTTTCAAATATTTTTTGTGTGCTTTAAAGATGAGTGTGCAGGTGTGTGTGCAGGTGTTCATACAGGCATGGTGGAGAGACTCTAGTCTTGTGATACACATCTGAGAGAAAATTGGCTGGATGGTAGCAGCCAAAAACTAATTTTTTAACTCTGTAATTATGCCTTAGAGATTGAGTAGAACTCAAGTCCTGCCTGTATTTGGGACTGTGCTCTCTTTTCTGCTTATCTGATGTGACAGATGTGCTGAGATGATTACAGATTGTTCTACAGGAGGAAAACACTAATTGCACAATGTAAACACAGACAATTAATATAATACAGAAGTCAGTCAATATTAAATACAGAATGAATATTACAAATTAATTTTAAATATATTTTATAGTTATATGAGGTAGGTTGGTTTTCGTAATCTGTTAATTACTGTCTTGCTATTCAAATGCTTCCTATAAAATGTTATTGAGCTAGAGACTTGACTTATCAATCTATCCCTGAGTAATCTTACCTTCAGTTCAGCAACAGAATATTTTGAGAACGTTTTGAGAGGCTGTTGTTGTTATTACTTGGGGAACAGTATTTTTTATATTTGTGACTACAAATAAAATATGAAATACTTCACTGGTGACTCTGTGGTTTAATTAAAAAAGAAATTAACTTCCATTCTATGCCCTCTATAGGCATTGCTCCTTAGGTTGACCAAACTCTTGTGACCAGTGAGAGGACTCAAGGAAACAGTATGAAACTGAGTCAGGGGCGTTTTAGATTGGATATCAGGAAAAGGTTCTTCACCCAGAGCATGGTTGGGCACTGGCACAGGCTCCCCAGGAAAGTGGTCACAGCACCAGCCTGACAGAGTTCAAGAAGTGTTTGGACAACATTCTCAGGCACAAGGTGTGATTCTTGGAGTGTCCTGTGCAGGGCCAGGAGTTGGACTTGATGATCATGATGGATTTCTTCCAGCTCAGGATATTCTATGATTCTATAAATGTGTAACAACTTCTTTGAATAGACAATCTAGTATAGGAGGTCTTAAGATGCAAATGATTCATTTTATGCTCATTCTTAAAGAGCAGTGATGTCAACATCACATGCCAGTAATATATTCCATATTTATTTTCTTTCACGTGGTTTTTTTTAGTTACAATAAAGTTTTTTCCTAGTTAGTTCCAGGCAGAAAAAATTTTTGCAAGTGAGTTGCAGAAGACTGAGATTTGAGGGAAACGTTCCATGGAGAAGGTTTTCCATTCTGTGACATGGTTCACAACAGAAAGGATTTCAAAACTGTAATTCTAACACATTTCTGTTGAATTGCCAATTTAAGATGTCAGTTGTCATCTTGTCAGTTCTGCAATGTATCCTTTAAGGGATGTTAATTGCCTTTAGAGTTTTAAAATCGTTATGTTGACTCAGCAGTAGGTGGCTGTGGCCTACTTTGTGGAAGGATATCACACTGTAGGTGTCTGTTTCTTTTTAAACTTGTACCTGATCTTGATCTTGCAGTGAGATCTGCAGAAAAACAAGGAACACAAATTCTTTGCACATTTGCCTTTCGTAGTAGAGATGTGCATTATAAGAACTTCATCTTTGGATTTTCTGCAGCTGGTATGACATATGATGTCTTGTCATATAATTAAAAGAAAATTTGTCAGGAGAATGAGCTTGGTTTTTTAAGCTGTGCAATTCTGATTTTATCACATTTATTAACACATTTAAGGTTTTTTTTATTAGCTTGTGTATAGTGTAGATGCAGTTAGTACATGATTACGTAAGCAAATATAAAAACTATTATATATTCTATATGTGTTTCCTAGAGTGGGTGGGGGGAAGTGTTAAATTGATTGTTGCATTTGAAACTGTGGTCTGTTCTGCCAGCAGCTGGAATGTGATCAATTAAATGGGGCATATGAAAGGCATTGCTGTTGCACATTGTTAAAGGAAAATTACAAGTAGTAGTGTGATACTGAGGTCTAAAGATACACTCTAGAAATGGCTGGAAATAAATTTGACTCCATCAAAGCAAGGGCATTCAGTGCTGGATTATTAGCATGTTCTAGAAAAAATAATAGATTAATATCTTCCATTAATGCTAAGAAAATAATGACGGTCTTAGTAAGGATGAAATGTAACCTAATCACAAGTAAAGCTTCATTAATAAAAACCATGTGATCATAAAATTTCATTAGTCTTCTGAAAATGAAAGTGAAGTGTAATTTTATTTCTAGTTAAACTGTTGGGCAGGTTTTCCCACCTTATTGGTGTGCTTTCATTCCTCCTTGCCATACTGTACTTGTTAGAAAACCTGAATCGTTACTGTGACTACTGACATTTCAGATTTTTCACAAGCTTCTAGTAAGTCATGTAATGTTTCTCCACACATCTTTCAATTGACATATTTCTACAGGAGGGTGTTGAAGGGAAAGTGGTAGCTTGTTTCCTACCCCAGTGCTCCCTAGGGCCTTCTCTGAGTACCAGCAGCCGGGGACACTGTCCTGCTCAGAGCCAGGGGCTGTGGGCATGGGGGGCAGGTGCCCTGACAGCAGGTTTCTGAGCTATTGCCAGTGGTGCTTGAGAACTATGAGACAGAGAAGAATCTCACTCACCCCTAATAGCTGAAGAGGATTGTGCAACACACTCAACAACTTGCCTTTTTTATAAGAAGTGTGGTCAAATCTCATTAAGGCTGTTCTTCTGAAAATGTTTTAATTAGCTCTCTTTAGTGCCGTTGTTCTGCTAGTTTTTTAAGTAATAGGAACTAATTGAGAAGCAACTCAAGCATTTTACCTAATTCCTGAAAAATCACGTATGAAAGCATGGTAGCTTAACAAAAACATTAGGCAGGAGTTCTGTACACACAGTTGTGTTCTGTACTCATACTCGAAGCATATGTGAGGGGGATGAGTTTGTGCCAGCCATTGTGCAACTGAAGTCGCAAAGGGTTTTGCAAAGAAGATTACAGTTGGCTTCTCAAGTGGATCAGAGTGTTTCAAAGAATGTATAGGAAGTGGGGCAGAAGAGTTTTCAATAGTGGCTCTCCAAAAGACATCGGCATCTCTTTGCAACGAGAAGTTTCATTTTAAGATCACTATGGAGTAAAGTACTTCCTGCTAACTGAGTGTAAACTAGTGCCGCTTCACTTCAGAAGAGCTGCCTCCGAAGATTTGCATGGAATTGCAGGGAAGAGGAGATAGTCGTGTTTGAGGATTGCCTTGCCTTCCTGGGTTCTGAGCTGGGAAGCAGCGGAGCTGAGGGGAGGGAGACCTGTGTGACAGGAGGAGAGCTGTAAACCTCTGAGGAGGTGTCATGTAACCTCTCAACCGAGGGATCCTCTTATGCACTGACAAGCTGCTTCTCTCTTCTGCCTGGCTGGGGTTATGAACACTTTCCAGGGCTTACTTGGGAGTGACATGGTAACAGGATTTCATTTCAACAGAAGGAATTTTTCCTTTGCTGCCCCAGTGGCTTGGGTAATGCATGTTTTGGGAGCTGGGGCTGGGGTGGGGGGGGAGGATGTGTGTATTTTTTTTGCATTTTGCCTAAAGGATATAATAGATTGTAACAATGCCTTTTTTATTTTTTCCTCTATCACAGCTCTAAAGCTATATCATAAACATAGTGATTTCAGATGTTTTCAGCTTTCTTGTTATGAACTACATTAGGAAAAACATCTTTTATAGGAGTGAAGAAATTATGCGAATACAGTAAAGTTCTGTTTGCTGTTGCACACGTTACTCCCTCTGTTGGAATCACTAGTTACAATTGGGAAGGGATCATCACGACCTTCTAGTGGTTGCAACAAACTGCAAAGAATATGAAGTCCTTAGTGGACAAATTACCAGCAGGTACTTCTGTTGTATAGAGCATCCTGTGGCAATTAGTTCCAGAATTTATTAAACATTGTGTGAAATGCCTTTTCCTTTGTTTTGGGCATGTTTAAGTGGTATTTTCCTTTGTTGTCTCACTTGTTTTGTTTCTGTGGGAATCTGGTAAATATCCTCTCTTCAGCCTTTGCATAGTTTTCAAACATTAGGGTATTTTTGAAGGTGTCTGTTATATCTTCTGTTGTTTGTTTCCCTTCCAAGTTTATTCCTGTTTGAAAACTACACCTTTCAGCAGACTTACTGCACCTGCTGCTACCTTTTCTTGTTATACTATGTGTTTGTGTAGGACAGCCATGACAGCATTATTCAGATATTAGAAAATGTTGAAAGTGTGAAATTTTTCTGTGAAAATGTTTATTTACATATTTGTTTGGACCATCTTTAAAAGACTTGTCTACTTGGTATTTATGCAACACTGTCATTGAAGCAGTAATCAAGAAAGGGCTCAACTTTGGAATTAATATTTAATTGCCTCTGTAGAACATTGCTCACATATCATTTGTTGTGTTTCTTTGACAGACAGAATAGTTCCTTTATTTTCTGTTGGGGAACCATGATAACGAACCTGTAGTTAAGTGTTCATGAACACTTTTTCATTGCTTCTATCTGAGAGTGTTCAGGTTTGCAAATTTGATTTCATTTAGTTTGTGTGTAAAGTCTAGCTTTTCAGTACTTAGGTACTTAGTGACTAGAAAGATTTGGGATACTTCTAGAAAATAAAAGTAAATTAAAAGCATAGAATATTTTTGATTGTTCTGTCAAGAAAATAAGGGTGGTAGACATGATGTTAAAATGCAACGAACAAGATGCAATTAGATCCTGGAAACACAGAGGTGTTTCTCAGGTCAACTTAAGGATCCCACCTGAGTCCCTTAGCAATGAGCCCTGGTTTCAGTGGAAGAATATACTCCCAGGAAACAAGGCAAGGAGAAATCTAAGCAGTCTGCAAGGTGAAAGTACTCCTTTACAGTCACCTTTGCCTCCACCACTGTCCCATTCTAGGTCAGCAAAATTTCAGCTCTACCTTATCCTATTATACAAAAAAAACCCTCTCAGTTTTGACCAAGTAAGGATAACAGTTGCTAAATATATACTATAGGAAAATGCATTCTGTGGCTCAACACAAAGTCCTGGCTGCATCTTGAGAACATTTTGGGGTAAAACTTCTAAGCAGAGGACAGATGAAACAGGCAGGCTGGATGGTGGAGGAACTAGGACTGCAATATGGGTTGCATTGGGAAAAACCTGTTTTCCTTTTGGTCTGGAGAAAATGTAATCTCTTCTGCAGTGGGAACGGAGAATAAGTTATACTAACACTAAATGTATCCATTCTTTGCATATCAAGTGGAAGTCTTGTCAGAGTGTTACATGACAAATGATGGAAAAATACAGAATTCTAGGAAATCAGCTTTTTATGAAGAAGAATTTTAGTAGACAGGTCTTAATAAGCAGCACTAATAAGATGAGGGATGTAACTTGCTCTCTGGGAAACTCCTTCCAATCAGTGTCATGGGTGCAGGAAATTACCAGCCTGGATTCACAGCCTGAGACAATTCTTATGCTGTCTGTAGAACCAGTAAAGACTCTTGCTAAATAAGGTAAATACTTACCATTTGGATTTGAAAAGTGTGAAGGGGTAGAACTTCTGAGTCCTGGAGGACATTGCACTATAAGTCTACTGTGGAGAATTTCATATTTGGAAGATGCATTGTTAGCTGAATTAATTGTCAGTAGCAGTGTAGGGGGAAGGGCAACATCTTCTCTTTTGTTACCTTGACTATGTATGATTTAGATGTGATGTTCAGATTGGAAGGGTGACTCCTGCTGGTAACATGACATAGTGAATGAATCATATCTACCTTTCGACTGTAATAGACAAAGACTAGTTCGACTTTGACCTCATAATAAAAGGACTTCTTGTTGGACTTTGCTTGCCCCGAATAAGGAAGTAGTCCATCAAGAACACAATCTTTCTGTAATAGTTTTGTATTGCAGAGATTTTGCGGTCTTTTTTAGCGGGGTGGGGGGTTTAGAAAAAAACAAGAACCGTAAGAAATTATTTGTCACTTCACTGGAATCTGAATCAGGTAAAGATTTAAAGAGAGAGAATGAAATAACCTTTCTTTGGGCAAAGAAGAAAATATTTAGGAACTCATAGAGCAATGAATTCCATCAGTACTATGGAGCTATTTTTTTCTGTTAGAATTAGTCAATTTAACTTCAGACATAACCTAAATTTAAAGTATTTTCAATTAAAATTATAACAGTGCTGTGTCTATTTTCTTTGCAGGTTTGCTGGTCCTTTGATACATTTCAGAATGCCTCTGGTAAAAAGGAATATAGACCCCAGGCACTTGTGCCACACAGCTCTGCCCCGAGGTATCAAGAATGAATTGGAATGTGTCACCAATATCTCCTTGGCAAATATAATCAGACAACTGAGTAGCCTAAGTAAGTACATTGTCTTAATAGCTGTATTTAGAACTCATATATTTTACAGTCACAGTGTTTGAAGTAGGAACACCTTTTCAGATTCTCAGTAGAAAATTGTCACTGGGTCTGGAATATAGTGCTTTTGTGGGTAGTGTCTAGCATGAACGTCTGTGAAAGAAAACTACAACCTTTTCTAGCAGCATGTCTTAAAACACTTCATCCATATATTTCTGTTACCGGTGGAATATGACAGGAAAAGGTAGCTGGTAATTGATGAAGCCAGTAATTGCTAACTTTAGAGCAATTCTTGAGTAGGGAATATGAGTTAACGAGAAATATATCACTGGTTGCTTAATTCTCTCAGCTTAAACCCTTGGTCATGTTGTGGTCATTTAGGAAAAAAGAGAAGTTAACTTTTGAAATAGTAAACCCAGAAATGTAATTATGACATGGTATTTAAAATAGGTAAAGATTTTTCTTCCTTTGTCAACAATTGTACCCTTTGGTACACCTGAGAGGAGTGAATACTTGTAGAGCTCTGAAACTCTGAAGGAGTTTTCCTGAAAAGGCTGATATCTGCCTTGTTTTTTCTTTAAGTTACAGCAACTTAATAAGTTGTCAGATCAACCAGCATGATCACATTTTGAATTTCCAATACTACAAGTGCTTTCTAACCACTAGGACATTATTAAAACTGCCAACACATTAAATATTTAAATGTGCATTTGTATACATCTACAATGTGAAAAGTCTTTCAGCTCCATCATTTTCTTAGTCACAGGTGATGTAGCCTAATTTGTTGATTAGATTGATTTAATTATTGGTTTGATATGCTGTATGGTGAGTCTGCTGTGGCAGCCTTTCAAAGCTAGGGTGCCATTAGGGGGAAGACTTAACTGGGAACACTGAATTATGGAACTGAGACAGGAATGCTTACAGCACATAAATATGAATATTATTAATGTAGCTGCAGCAACAAAGGAAAATAACTATTTGAATACTTTTTGGTGGACCAAGAGTATATTATATCAGGGTGCAGTATATGATCACCATCTATGGTTTTGCTTCATTCTGCCAAAAGCCCTTCCCAGACTAGGTGCTCGTGTACTAGCCTCCCCTTCCAAGTCACTCTTATAAATGTATTATTTTATTTTTGTTTGCTTGTTTTAAAAATTCTTACTTGATTATAAGCTTAATCTGTGGGAAATTGCTTTTGTAGGTGGCATGCCAAATATCCATTTGGCATTTTCATTTGGAAGTAGTATTTGACCCTAAAAAACCCAACAGTAACTTCTAACTCAACATCATGGTCTCAGATCAACCTAGTGATATTCAGCTGCCTTTGCTATGTTTTCTTAATATACAAAGCTTATATCTGATGTTTTATGTACTACTGCTTATGAGGAGGTCAGGATGAAACAATACTAGAACAGAAAGAACTCAGTTAAGGAAGAAAAAAAGAAATTAAGAATATCTATTGAATGCTTGTACATTTGTTACATGATTTGCCTAATATATGGCACAGAGAAACATTTGCAAGAGAGTGTAACCATAACTCTTTGTAAAAGCAGTGTGGATCTTCCCTAAAACACTCATTCATGTGTTTATACCAACTTCTTATCTGATACTGTGTATGTTTTCAAAAAAAAAACAAAAAACAAACAAACCTTTTTTTCCTACAATTAAAATAGAACATGTTTGGCAAAATAGTCGTTATTTATCAGCAGTGCTAAGGACTCTTCTTTAAAAATAGGGGTCATTTTACAAAGGTTTGGGTATTTGTGGAAGTATTTGGTTCCAGAATTCTTTTAGCTTTTCTGCCTCTTTATGCTAGAAGCAATACAAATTCAAAAATATTCAGGAGTTAGGGAATAGGAATTTTGTGTCTCATGCCTAAACCCAAATAAACAGTCTTCACTTGGTGTGTCACTGTTAGGGATGTACAGCGAGGTCTTCTGACATGCAGATAAATTTTAGTAGTTGCCTGTGAGTCACAGCCAGCAGGCATGGTTTTGCAGCAGTCCCCTGGCAACCAGCTTCTCTGCAGTCCTTCCCTTTTTGTTTTCCATGGATAATGTGTGTGTTTGAGAATCAGCCTTTAAGTTGCAGATGAAATGAGGCTTTACTCTGAGGGTGGAAACTGAGAGCTCTGGTAGGGTTTCGTTTCCTTTAAACTAAAGCTGCTTTTGCTTTTGCTGGTAAAGTTATGCAAATTTAAAGGAATGGTCTTTGACCTGATTAGCAATCAGTCATTTCTGCCTCTAAGATTTTTTATTTACTGCCCGTCAAACAGAGGATCAATCTTCTGCCATTATGGTCATGATTCTCATGACCAGGCAGTCTTAACCTTTCTTCTGATATGATACGGAGATGGAGCCTCCAGTATTCTAAACAATACCAAAAATCATTGAGGAAAAATAAGCATAGAGTTTTGTCATGTAAGTCATTGGATCTCCATTCTTGGAGATATTAGCAACTCAACTGAATTCGTCAAGCAGCTGGTTCTAATTGGATCTGCTTTGCACAGGGTGTTGGACTAGATGACTTCTGGAGATCTTTTAACCTGAACAGGATTGTGTTTCTATGATCTTGGATACTACTTTTAAATGGGATATACAAGCAGAAATAATGCCTATGAAATGACGGGAATTCTGTTTTCCTGTGTTTCAGTATAAAATTAAAAGAGCTTTACATCAGTATGTCAGTGATAACTACCACGTGTCTCCATAAAAATTATCAAACCTTTTACAGCTTATTTGATGTGCTGCTTCTAATTGTTCAGTTTGAGAACTTATTTGACCTTTAAAAGTAGAGATGAAAGGACGAAATAAATATTTCTGCTTTGAGTGATAGTCCTTGCCTTTATCCCTGGAGCATGAAAACACGTCAGTCTGCCTTGATACAACATACGAAATTGCCAATAAGTAATTTTTTTCCCCTGTCTATTCCCAGTCTTCTCTTACTTCATAAAAGGATCTGTTTTCTGACAGCTTTTCTTAACACTGTGGCAGAACAGAAACTCTCTGGACAACAGCAACAGCTGTCTTAGTTTCCTAGCCATTCTTCCCTGTATTTCTTTCTTTCTAACAGTATCTGCTTTGAGGAAGTGCTTACCTAATGTTTGCAGCAATATTGCACATACATTAGTGCTCTAGTTCTCTATACGTTGGTGTATGTCAGGCCATAACATTCCTGCATACATGAAACACAACTGAGAGCTTTATGCAGCTGTGCTATTGTTAGAAGGCAGATAAATAGTTCTCTTGTGTGAATGGAGCCTCATCATTTTGTTCACAGCTATTGACCAATCTTGTTTTTCCTTTTATTCAGCTGTTCCATGGACACAGAATCTCGGTACCACATCAGAAACCTGACTGATGGAGTTTGTTCTCCGCCCCTGTCTCTGACACCTCCATCTAGGGAGGAGAACATTTCTCTTTTTGATACGTGCCTTTAATGAATATTTGTATTGCAGGCATTCAGACTAGGCCTTTTATTCAATCATAACAAGATGTCATTCCCCATTTTTTCTTTTACCTCTGCATAACCAAAGAGAATGCTGCATAATTCTGCTAAGCTGAAGTGCCTTATGTGTTAGTGAAAACAATTTTCACTTAACATTGAACCTTTGGTAGCCTTTTCCCTCTTTCTGTCTTTCCTGCGTAGGATATCTATTTTTACCAAGTTCTTCTTTCTTATCCTTGCCCCTTATTTGTTAGTTTTCAGGGGTGAAAGCCTGACTTTGGAGCAAATTATTTTTCCCCCTTATTTTTATTTCTCAGACACGCTTAACTTTTCTTTCTTATTTTTTGCTTACTGTGCCTTCCCCAAAAGTGTTCATCTTGTGAGAGACACTTTTATCTTGTGAGAAACACTTTTTCAGCTCAGGGAAGCCTTCAGTTTGTCATGGCTTAAGGTGTTAACATTCAGTAAGTGGGAAATATTTCTCCAGAAATACTTTGCCGCAAGGTGCTGGGACCACAACTGATTTTTAGAACCAGGCCTCTTGAGCTCAAAGACCAGCCTCTCTCTTCACCCTGTGTGGACATCTTCAGCACATGGTAAGGTTCCTGCAAGTCTCTGCAGATCTGCAGATAGAGCTTCAGTCAGGATTCCAGAAACAGCAGAGTCCTTGCGTTGCATCTTGGCCTGCCCATCCTACTCAGTGTGTTCAGGAGGACATTAATGGTGAATTTTCTTCATTAGTCACTCCTCTTAATTCATTATTACTACAATTGCCAAGGAACACAAGAGAAAATGTTCTTGTGCACAAGGGGGTAAGGAAACTGATGGACTTGAAAACTAAAGCTAACTCAGCTTGAGAGAACCCTGTCCTCTGCAAATCTTCTGTCTGATTTCTTGATGTTGTCTTTGCAGCAGTGGCAATGCAACGTTGTTTTGTGTCCATCCCGAATGGTAATGAGAGGATGAGCAAGGGGTCAGTAAAGTTTCATTGAAAGCAGAAAAATGTGTGAGCAGAAAAAAGTCCCACCTGTCATTAATTCCTTGTCTACATAAAGCAGTGAATTCAGGTTATGTTAGAAATGAAAGGAAGTGCAAGACTTCCCTGTAAAATGATCATTAGCACTGCTACTTTCCACAGAAGTTTGGCTCTCATTAGTCTCTTTCACAGATTTCTGAATACATAATGGTAATCTCAGCTAGTTTACTTGATAATGTCCTCAGTGGGTGGTAACAAATGATATCTCAGAGACTTCCATGGCTCAAGGTTTTTGAACGCTGGCTTCTTTTTGGACATCAACAAGAGGCATCAGGCCTGCTCTCGATAAGGCCTTTAACAAAGTTTATTTGATACTTTTGATGCCCTGGTCAGGTTGTCTGATAAACATCTGGTTCAATTTTCCTGGCTAAAGGAATCAAGTTGTCTCCTCTGTACTCTGATACTCCTACTATAATCCTTGTGGACTGCCCTCAGGCTTTGATAATGAAAGTTCCTAATTAGCATCA
>WAAE01036281.1:0-10343 GCA_013400495.1 Nicator chloris | reverse complement strand
ACTAAACTAAACTAAACTAAATTTTTGCATTTTGAATGTTTACAAGTTACCAGCCTCAGAAGGCATGTCTGGAAAGATTACTGTTTTTCTGGAAGAAGCTAGAATGTTTTTAAAAAGGGACCATTTGGTTGTAGCCTAAAGCAGTAGTAAATGGCCCTTTGTTACCTTTCTTCCTAATGCTATGTCCCTAAGGTAAGATCTGTCATTAGAGAAACCACCTCATTTTTATAATCAGAAGTATTTCCTTTGTGCAGAGGCAGTGTTGCTATTAGTATTTAGACTTTTTAATTATATTGTATATTGCTTATATTTATATATCACGCAAATGACACTGTCAATCAATATTTACTAACAGAAAATTGTCTGAAACAGAACTCAGAATTTCTTCAACTGCATTCTTGACTTGTAGCCTTTCACTGCAACTTTGTAATCTGTAAGGTGAACGTAACAATGCCTCCAGTGTAACATCTATGTACATTCCTTTTCCATTTGAGATTACGGTGATATTTATTAGTCTTACTTTTGCATTTAGTTAATTTACTTTGTTTTTTCAGTTCAGGTATAGCAAGACAATATACAGTAATTTCACAAAAGAAAGGAAGGGAACTCGAGATACAGTAAATTTCAGTTAAACTGATTCAACTTGAAGAATTCAAGAGAAGGAAAACTATGGCTGTGTGATTAATAGTACAATAAAGCGTTATAACAATGTATTTATAGTTTCACAGTTACTGGAAAGCTGAATTATTTCTTGAGGTGGAAAATGAAAGAATTATTGAGATCACGTGAGCCAATTTCTTGCAATATCTATATTTATTTGTTTACATCAAATGCAGAGAATTTTAAAATATATAAACTGATCCAGAAAGCACAGAGTATGAAAAATAAGTTTAACAAATTATATATTTGGTTTCTTTTTTCTACTTTAAATAGAGACACTATATCTGTATTGAAGTAACTATGAATATTGCTGTTTTCTTTTAATTTGCTGTTTCTTATAAACTAACTTCATTTACCAGAAATTAAATGAAGAAAATTAGGGAAAATGCAAACAGTAATGATTTTCCACAATAGGAATTGGTGTGATGGAGTATAAATTAAGCTCCTAGTACCACAAATAGCTTGCATGACAAAGCACCAAAAAACAAATAATGTTGTCACCAGGTAATTGTGTTTGTTACTGGGAAAAAAAGGAGAAAAAGCAAATATATAAACACATAAACCCGACCAAGAGAGAACATTTTTAGTGTAAATTTTCTCATATGGAAGTCCTGTATCAAACCAATGTGAAAAGCTTTTATGGACTTCGAAGACTCTTTACCCTGTTTTTAGGCAAGAATTAAACCTGTTCCTGAGACATCTGACCAAAATACTACAAACTTCAGAGAAAGCAATTGTTTATACACATTTCTGACAAGGAAGACAAAGAAAGGGAGTATAAATTGTCTGAATAACTCAACTGGAATACAAGTCTATTATTTTTATCTTTTTTTCCAGGAAGTTGTTACCTTATCATTATGGAGTAGTGAACAGTACAGCTAAACTGATGGTTTAGGAAATAACTAAACATATAATACAAAATATTGTGTTTGCATCACTTTATGATTCTTTTGTAGAGGCCATAAAAATTGTACCAATGATGTAAGGAAAAGTTTATGTTCAAATCTGTGCCAAGAAATATTGTGGATGGTGACTACAGTGCATGTAATAAGAAATTTTAAGGATAAAAGAAAATAATTGGCAACTGTGGAGTTTTTCAATACAGACAGTATGTGACAGGATTAAATATAAATTCCTCAAATAACTATAACATTCTCTTTCCTGCCATTTTGGGTGTAAGCAGAACACACTGATATTTCTAACTGTTCTAACACACTGCTGAAGAAAGGTAGCAGATGTCATGCCAGGGAATGTCACAAATCTGTCAATAGCAAAGACACTACCTTCAAAGAAAGCTTCTTATATGTCTTGCACCTCATAACAAATTTATGTCATCAGTAGATAAACATGATTTTAATACAAACACAAAGATAAATATACAAATAAAAATGAAAGAAAAGGATAATTCAGTTGTAATCAATTCTTGCTTATTTCTGTACAGATTTTTTTTTCTTTATGTAGCTCTTCCCTATAGTCTAGAGTTTTAACAGTCTCAGCCATAATGTTTTATGATCAAGGGGTGTGCTTATATGTTCTCAGCAGCTTTTTTCTTTGTTTTTATTTTTAACGATGCAAGAAATTTCTAATGAGAATAGAAACTATGATTGCTGCAATCTAAAGTTCCAAACACTAGTGAAATAATGTATCATAAGATTTATATGAATAGAGAATAAAATGAGTTCCCTAAGAAAATACAAATTGATTTAATATTACCTTTAGGCAAATATATTCCTGGAGGAAAAGGTTGAAAAGGAATCATTTTGGTACCTAAGAACTTAATCAATGTTGCAAATGGCAACTTTTGATCAATTTGAAAAATTGCAGAGGTACCCAGTAGTAGAAAAGAGATTCTGAATGACAAATGATTTGTCTTTTAAGCTATCTATTAACGCTGTACCTGTTAGTAGAACAAATCTCTTTCGTGATATTTTCTGAACTTGGTAAGGTGATGCAATATTTTGTTAGCACACATCAGTTTAACTAATTTTTGATGCAGTATTTGTACAATATAGTAAGAAAAATTAATACTTACTTGCTTTAAGAAGTATCTTTTGATTGAAACACTGAAATATGACTCAAAATTTCCACAAAGAAATTATATCGAAGAATTTCTAAAAACACGTATTTCCATTCATTTTCATTATTGCTATTAAGACCAGCAGTCCTGTAATTATGCTTTCAAATACTTCAGTACTTTATCTGTATGTCTATTATCTTGGGGGTCTGGATTCAAGTAGATCCTAAAATTTTAATAAAGGAGTCCTCCATAGTCCTATGATATAAAATGTTTCTAATCAAGTTGTGATACAGAAAAGCTATTGTGTAAGAATGCAATGATCAAGAAGCTTTATGGGCTTGTTAGACAATTAATTACAATTTTTTGTCAAGCAGTCTAGTTCTTATCTATGACTTCAGTTTAAGTTAAGATTTTTACAAGGTTCATTTTTCTATATGTACAGAGGTATGGTAATAATCCATGTTTTATTTATCTGTCAGGCACCTTATTTTCATTCTGATTATGCATTCCTTTGGTTTCCTAGTGCTTAATTCAAAGATGATTCAGTCGTTATATCCTACCTTGTGTTCAGGTGGTACTAACTGTGCAATTATTTTCCCCTGCACAAAATACAAACACATAAGGCCTTTTGTCTTCATGTGAATGCAGTTCTATCTCTAAACTTCTAGATTCTATAAAATAAACATAATCTGCGATCAATCTTGTCTGCATCTCATGTTAAGATTTATTTTTAAACAGGCAACTTATGAAAAATATTTTGGATTTTTTTTTTTTTTTGCAACTTTTTCTTATTTCAATTGAAGTCATTAATATTTTAGTTCTTGACTTTGGCATAATTCTGCATTAATTATCTGAGATAACCCCAGCAACATCATTTTTACTGAATATCATAATATCATAAAGTTCTAATGTTTCCACAATCCTAAAATCCATTAAAAAGTTAAAACAAAACAAAATGGAAAAAAAAAAAAAGAAAAACCAGACTGAAAGGTAGATGGTAGACTTCTGGTAGGTATGTTGGGTGAATTAATCTGGTTACCTGGAATTTGCAATACTCAAGAGGTTAATTAAAGCACATTAGAATTTCTCAATATACTGCAAGTTGGATTGAAGGCATAGTAGATTAACACTGATAAAGCCTCAAGAGCTGAGTTAGGAATTACCTTACAACCACTAATGAATAAAGTTATGAGTGACTGAGCTGTAGTTGCTTAGAGACTTCTGGTTTCATCTAATTAACAGCACAAGCCAATAAACAAGCCACTTGTGCTCTGAAGGCTTGTTTTAAATCAGTATTAGGACAAGGTTAAAAAATCTGACCTCTCTCACTGTAGATAATTTCATATGAAAAGTCAGTATATATAGCCTCTTTTTTATGAACTAGACATGAATATTCTTATAAATGCAGAAAAAACTTATATAGATTTATTATGGAAAATATTTAGAAGAAATGTTATTCTGTAAGTGTTTTAATATTTTATCCCATATTTAAAAACTATCTCATCAGGACTGTAGTCCTGAAATACAAGAAATACCAGTGAGAAGGAAGTAAAATTTTAAGTATCTAGAATTAAATTTATGTTGTTCTTCACCTTTCTGCCTCTCCAGCTTGTGTAGATTTCAATTGAATTTTTAGACAGTCAAGGTGCCTCACAATTAGGGGATGTACATTGACGTGTTTAGAAATATACTTTAATACCTACTGCTATATTTCCATATATGCTTAAACTGCAACAACAGAGTACCTAATACCTGAAAAAGTTTCAGAACAAAACTTTCAAAATCATTTAAGAGATGTATTAGCTTGATTTTGACCTTCAAACCCATTAACTATGGGGTTTTTTCATACATCAAAATCTGTTTTATATACATTCAACAAGGTTATCTACAGTTCAGTTTGTATTAACTCCAGGATCAATAATAAAGTGGTGAAACTTAATTTACATTTACATTGACAGAAATATAATTCTTAATCTTAAAATAATCCAATTCATAATTACATTGAGAACAAGCAAATTTTATGCTATATCAGATTAAAATTGATCTACATATGCAAAGACACATGATGTGCCAAAATTTAAGTCAACAAAAAGGAAAATATGTTAGAATGCAAACTGAATGGACTTGAGGGTAGTGAAAATAAAAGTTTCAATTTTAAAATATTTTTGACTTACCTACCTGGAAGACATTCAAAAGATGAGAATGTATGAGAATGAAATTGTAGCACACTTTCTTGCATTTAGAGTATAGAAAATATCCCTAACCATGACAGCCAATGGAAAAAAAAAGAGCTTTGCTACAGAACTTTAAATTTGCGGCTTTGTCTGTGAAAAGCCTACTAAAAATTTTGTGAATGATTCTGGATATTGAAGGAATATATGCCTACCTCTAAATTTTGGAAGTTTTCCATTTAAATTACCTTTGATTCTGGCATTATTACAGGATCTGGTAAGAAAAGAAGAAGAAATCAGATTACTAAACTGCTCCTCACAGGTTTAAACTTAAATCAGTGACACCATATCACATCTGGATGCAGCAGTGTGAGATGTTTTAACTTTTGAGTTGTTGAAAAAACATGTACTTGTCAGTATATCTGGAGGAATACATCAGTGTCATACAGCTTTTCTAAACTTAGCAGGCACAAATATGACAAGAAAGAAAAGGTGCTCGATAATGGCATGAATCCATAGTGAAAAGCACAGTGACCTGGGCTGAACCAAAGTGTTGAAAACATTTCTTCCCTTTTTTGTATGCATTTTCCTTTATACACGCTGTGAGTTATATATTCAGACCAAATAACAAAGTATATGTGTGCTGTACAAGTATCTATTCTTATCATTTAAGAAGAGAATTATTCACTTAAATAAAAATTAAGAGATTCTTCCCTGACATAAAATATTATCTTATTTTGATTTGTCTTATTCAAGTGAACTCAAAGCAAGAGAAGAAGTATGAACAGCAGAGATCTCCCTTTCCAGCGGGGGGGAAAACCTCCTGAGAATATCAAACATGATGCAAGAAAGAAGACAAGTCTGTTTCAGCTCCAATCATTCTGGCAAAGAAGCTGTCAAATCTGATCACCTTGACCTCCATACTGAACATTATCAAGGACTACATACATCAATACTAACCCAATGTCAACAGTTGCTCACAGCTAAATTGCTATTTTTAAAACTTTTTTTAAGAATTGACAGCTTTATATTTGTAGTGATTCATGCTACATAAAAATCAAACATTATCACGAAGTGTGGCGTTAATGAATGGAATTAGTAAAGCGTCACTTTAAAGTAAAGACTGGCCTCTGTTACCAATCTTCCAAACACTCTCATCACATTGACCTCTAAATCACTGATATAGATAAATATCGATATAGATATAGATGATATAGAGATAGAAATAAAGAGAGGCAGACTTAACTGCAACACAATTATTTGTGCTACTCAAGTGCTGAAATAGATGATTACAAATTTGATCCATGAACCTAAATATTGACTCATCAGGGTAAAAAGACATCTTTTCATCAGAGAGAATACTGCTACATAGTTTTCTGATTAATGTTTAGAAGACACTTCTGTCAAATATACAAACATATTGAATTTTATAGCAAAATAATTAGTATACAGCCAGGTTTGCTGCAATGTTCTCCAAGAAAAATAATCAGAAGAACATTCCCCAGGCTGATGAAAATATAAATTCCTCATAAACATGAAAGGACAATAATCAGATACAATCATCACTCCTACTCTTACTAAGAGTAAGCTTTTTCCTCTAAATGACTGTTAAACAAAGAGCATTAGCTGAGAATGTAACAACATTCACTTTCATTGAGATTGCAGATGGCATCAAGTGACACAGAACAATTGATACTTTCTGCTGCAGCTGCAAACCAGGGGGACCTGGAAAAGATGGGGAACGGATGGACTGCCAGAAACTTCATGAAATTCATCAAGATCCAATGCCAGTTCTTGCTCTGGGCATGACATGGCCTGGGACCACACCACCTGGGGGCAGCTTGGCAGAGAGGGCTCTAAGGGGTTGCTGCTTGATAGCAGGTTGGGCATGAGCCAGTAGTGTGGCCTGGAAGCAAAAAGGCTAAGAGCAACTGGGGCTGGACTAGCATGGTCAGGAGGTGCAGAGGAATGATTATTCCCCTCTCCTCATTGGTCTTTGGGCTGTCAGTTTTGTGACCCTCTCCTCAATAAAGTTATTGGTTAACTGGTATATGTTTAACAGGGAGCCACTAAGCTGGTGGTGGGGTGCAGCTGGTTCAGCCTGGAGAAGAGCTGAATTTGAGGGAACCTAACAGTAACACACCATGCAGAAGGCAAAATGGAGGGATCTCATCACAGGGGTGCATGGCAGGAAGATAAGATATAGTGGCCATAAGTTTAAAGAGTAGACATCTTCCCTGTATATAGGAGAAGCGTTTTTCCTCCTGAAGACAGTCGGGAACTAGCACAGGTGGCTTCAGGAAGGTGGTGCAGTCTCCATCCTTGGGAGGTTTTGAGACCTGATTGAACAAAACCTTGGTCAACCTGGTCTGATCTTACAACTGACCTCCGTTGAGCAAGAGTTGGAGTAGAGTCCTCCTGAGGTTCCTTCTAAGCTGAATGATCATGGAAGGTCATGTTTCTGTGTGTGACATCAGAAAACTACAGAGAGGCTGAAGACTGATTCTGTGATAAAAGAAAAAGAAAAAAAATCCAGAGAAACTGAAACCCAAATGACTTATAGGACTTTGATGAAATTTATTTTGATTCCATTCTATTAGAAGTGAGATTAGATCAATGCCAATTACTATAGGAATAATGAGACCTCATATCCTCTATCTAAAAGATGTCATTATGAACTTATAATAGGAACAGTTCTTTCTATCAATTATACAATTCTCTTCAGCAAAAAAATGCAGACAAACACTCTCTTAATTTTAAGTCCTTTATTTTTTAAACTGATGGAGTGGCTCTTGCTGACTTTTGACAAGAGCAGATGAAATATTATGAGTTTTCCAACAATTCTGTTTAAAAGGGCATTTTGTGAGATGTTATCTTTTATTGTTCTACAGTGTTTCCTTGGTGTAAGGAGAAGTAAAAGTGAGACATGCCTTTCTCATTTTATATTATAATTCTCAGCATAAAAGCTAATTAAAACTCTAAAAAGAAACTGCAGTTATATGTACATGTAAATACATATTTACCTAGAGTGTATCTATCTAAAAATTTATCCTTATGGAAAATCAGAGCAGTCAGGTGTTCTTAATATTTTTCATGGTTCTGTCTCAGAAATGTGTGTGTAAAAACAAACATGCACATGCAGACATAAACAGCCTCATATCTCCACTTATTCAATATAATTATGGAAAACAATACCACCAAGTTAATGCAAACTAACTAGCATTTCATGCTATATTCTACACCCTGCATTTAACAGTAGTAATGTGAACATTATTTTGTTTCCTATCTCACAAAGTAAATTATTTTTCTTTATTCATGTGCCCATGATGCAATTATGAAAAAATTATTAATATTTTATAAAACTCTACTAAGATTAATCTTCATTAGTCTTCAGTCATCACTTGTGAATTTAAATGAATTGTAGAGAATTTACAGAAGAATCTACAGGTAAACATACTTATATGTTTTGATAAAATTCAATCATTTTGAAATCCAGATTAAAGTTTAGTAAAAAAAAAAGTGGTGTTTGGTTGGGTTTTATTAATCCCCATTAATATTAATTACATAGTATTCATATGCAATTAACAGTAATCATTACAGCAGAATTGCAATGTCTCTTTAATTTGTTAATTACATGCCTTTTAAGATAGTTTATCTAAAGTGTTGCAAATATTTACTTAGCCCCATTATCAAAAACTTATTTAAAACTCACAAAAGCAGCCTGTTTGTTTCTCAAAGAAAAATGGAGAGCTGGAATAATATTTTCTCCATAAATGTCGAGTAGGGGAAAGAAATCTAAAAAGGACTTTATATGCTGTGCATCATAAAACATTTTTTGAAAACAGGGCTACCATATCCCATAGGTTAATAAATTAAGCATAAAATTAACTTATAAATATTTTTGTAAGTATGCAACAAAAATTAAAACTGAAAATATTGTATATCCAAGAATTGCTTTGAAAATTCAGAAATTATTAAATTTTAAAATAATTATTAATACATTAATAAAATTTAATATTTATGTCACCTTTTTCAGTTGAAATAATGATCTCAATTGAACAGCTGAAATCACCACAGGTGTAACAAGTGCCTTTCCACTTGTTGAATTCTTGCAGTACATCAACTCTCCACTACTAATTTCCTTTCATTCTGCTAACAGTCACTGGTTTCTCTGAAGTTCCAGTTTGAGGTACTATTCACAGCAAAGGAGAAATCCCAGAGAGATACTCACAGCTATGTGACTTTAATTATGGCCACACTTGTAACAAATATGAATTAACCAGTAAAATTAATTCAATTTTGCTGTACTTCTCTGATATTCTGATATTTAAGAAATATAAGAATCAATAGGATGATTAATAGTGGATTGAGCTATGGATAAAATTGCCAAGTAATCCTGACACTGAGTTTGAAAAGAACATAATAAATATTCTTTTCTCTTTTTTTTTAATTGATCTAATTGTATTAAATGAAATCTTTAGAGTATTTTTATTAATATTCTAAATATTTGCATTGGCATTAAAAATTAAATTGGTGTATGCATTGAATCTTTAAAAAAATGTTTATAAATAGATTTCAGAGAACTCTACCTGTGCATAATTTTTGGATTCAGAATTGTGCAACTTTATAGTAGCTGTGAATGTCAAGTATGACAGCTGTCATAGAATTTCCAGATCATACAGGTGCAAAATATGCTATAACCAGGTTTGAATGCCCAGTATAAGTTTGAGAAAGTAGAATATTGCATATGCCTTTATGACATAGTTTAAAAGCTTGTCAGATTTACTGTTAACTAAATTGGGCTGAAATTCAGGTCAGTTCAACAAATAAAATCTTTCCTAACCCCTGTTTTCAAATTTTATGGATATAAATAATTTCAACATATGAAGGTATTAGGATTATTTGGAAAAAAATATAAACATACCCTATGATAATTAATTAAAGGTTTAGAGTTCTTTCAGCAAGATTAAAAAAAAAAAAAAGGGAAAAAAAGACTACAAGTAATCACCTCAGTCTGTCCACAGAACCTCATGATTGCAAAGGAGGGACTAATTGATCTATCCTGTATATGAGACAAAGGGTGTAGCCTCCCATTAAATTCTCATATTTTACTAGTGCTTTGGAAATTTAGAAAATCTCCTCCAGTGAAAGACCCCAAATCATACCTGTCTTGAGCAATTTAGCATCATTTGACAAATATTTGAATATCAGGTGATTACATTGCTTTTCACTGAAATGAAAATGTGTCTTCTTCCAGAGACTACTGAAGATTTTCTGTTTACAAGAGAAAAATGAAGTCCCAAAAGAGCCTGTAGATTGTGGTTGAAGAATTTGCCTCCAAAATGAATGTTCTTCTAATTCAAAGCAGGAATCTGAAGCACATCAATGATGACTGCCATGAGTAAATGGTTTCTTAGGACTGCCCAAGATTTTAAACCTGATATAAATAACTAACTATGAATTTAACTAGCATATCCAAGCAGAAAAAAAAAAAA
>WAAE01036277.1:0-10515 GCA_013400495.1 Nicator chloris | reverse complement strand
CCTGTTGGTTTTTGGGGGCAGTTAAAGCACATTTATTCTCAGTGAATATTAGAAGGGGAGGTTTATTTTGTTGAGGTTTTCTGCCAATATAAGTAAAATTTTTCAAAATCCATCTCTCTTGTGTGAATTTCATTAAAAGGTCTAATAAACTATTTTACAGGGGTGGGTGAATATTTGGAGGTAGTGCTGTTTCTTTCTTCCCACTCCCCAAACTAGATATTTACAAATAGAAGGAGAACCAGGCATAAGCAACGAGTAAGATTTGTCTCCTTCCCATAAATATACCTTAATGATGAAGAAGGACAATTCTTGTCAAAAATAACTCTCTTACGATGCCCATAAAGCTCTCTGCAATGACACAAACCATTTTATGATTTAAATTATTGGGAAAACCAAGATGCCCATTGCTCCAGATAGTTTCATTTCCATACTCCTTCTGTAAAGACCTTCAGCCTCTAGAGCAGTGTGTTGTGTATGTAATTCTCAGCTGGGAATCACTAAACAAACGGAAGGAAATAATTAGTCGTGATTTTTTTTCCCCCCCCTCACTCTGTGTTACCTTCTCAAAAGAGACTGAGCAAAATAGGCAGCAAAGAAATGCTGCTCTCCAAATATGTAACAAGGAACTAGTCTCCTGAAGGCTGTTAAATAAGTATGGGAAAGAGTAACATTTACTTTTCTGAATTATGGAATGGGTTTCTGAGCAATGAAATACTACTTGTCTCTCAAACACCTTTTATCAATTTTTCTGAAGAAATACAATATGCATGAATACTTATTGGAATTTTATCTTTAAAAAAGCGGAATTAAAATTGGTGTGAATATGAGGGGGTAGTGTTACAAGTGCAAGGTAATTGTGTCTTTATCAAGTTTGCTGGCTTTCTGTATTTTCTACATTTTAAGACTTTGTACCATTCAAGTTTCCTAATCATCTATTTGAATAGATAAAAAAAGTATTCTGGATAGATATAAAAGCTCTGTTTCTCTGCTACCTCCCTCCCTCAGCATTAGAGAAAAAGTAATCAAACATTAATTTCTGATTCCCAGTGCCAACTGAGCAGAGAGGGACCAGATGCTTTGCAAGAAGTCTAGACAGTTAAAGGGTAGGATCTGAAATTGGTAGATTTTGTTCTGGAAAAAATTGCAATGCAGAATGGCACTTGGCTTAAAAGGAGGGTGTTCTTCTACTGCTTTGCCATTGTCATTTTGGGAAATATTTTACTCACCTGTAAGTGTGACAGTTCAGAGGTGTTGAAATGCCTCTTGCCGGACAGACAGACAGGAGTGGTCAAGCTCTTCTGTTGGTGAGGGTCTTGTGACTCTGAACAGTGCTGCAGGATGGTTGCAGGTCCAGAGGCCAGGGAGGATCAAGGCCAGTTAACATGTCCAGGGACTATGAAAAATCACCTGTATTGGGTAACAACCTCTCTTCTTGCTGCAAGGGTGTTCTCTACAGAAAAATAACCATCAGGTGCTATGAAAGGTGCATGTTTTGGTACATCAGCTCTGTCTGGAGTTAAGCTGATCAACAGGTAAAAATATTGTGGTGTTCACCTGGTGGTATCCACTCTGCTGAAGCCTCTACACAGCTGGGAGATAGTAAGTGTACAGCTGGAAGAACCAAAGCAGCCTGGTGTTTGGGATTGCAAGGAAAGGAAAATCAAGGACTACAGTCAGTTAAGCAGATAATTGGAGCAGCTGATGGTAGTAAACTTGGGCTTCCTGCCCTTTTATTATACTGTATGTATGCTGCTGTGGTTTCTGACCTATCAACTGGAATTCAGATGATTCTATAGCCTGAGAAAATGTCAAGGACTTTTTTGCAAATAAATACCCATTTAAACTAATTAAGGGAAAATGTACAAGTAGTGAATTATGTGAGGTTCAATAAGGCCATGTACAAGGTCCTGCATGTGGCAGCTCCCAGTATCAGCACAAGCTGGGGATGAGCTGATCCAGAGCAGCCCTGTACAAAAGGATTTGAGGTGCTGGGGGATGAGAGGTTGGGCATGAGCCAGCAGTGTGTGCTCGAGGTGAGGTTCAGCAAGGCCAACTATATTCTGGACTGCACAACAAGGGATGTGGCCAGTGGGGTGAGGGAGGTGATTCTCTCCCTCTGTGTTGCTCTGGTGAGACCCCACCAGGAGTACTGTGTCCAGCTCTGGAGTTCTCAGTACAGGAAACTGTACCTTCTTTACTACATGTATTATTTAAGAATTGGGGATTATCACAGTCACTGCTCACACATTGGAGGTGCTGGGAGGAGAGACAGGAAGGGAGAGAGTGGAGCAACTGTGAGCTTCAGAGCAAATCCAGACCATTACAGCTGCATCTTTTGTGCTGAAAGAGCTTGAGAAAGCAGAGTTTGTCAAAGACGTATAATCTGTGTGGTGTAAAGGCAGCTGCTTTTGCTTTACAGGGGTGGAGTGGTTCTCTGCCCTCCTAGTCTGAGGCTTGATTTGACCAAGCAGGCTGCAGCAATGTGGATGGCAAACTTCTGGGCTTCTGGTCCAGTGCCTTGTTGCCATTAGTCACGGCATGTGTAGCTCTGGCTGTTTCAAAATCCTAACTGCTGTTTGGCACGGTGTCTTACCAAGAAGATGCATAAATCTGATAAACCCTCATTCCCCTAGGAAATGAGAGTAATGGATGATTTACATTTACATTGCTCTATTGGTATTTGTCAAATTGACTTCTGTTTGGCTTTCAAATCCTTAATTTGGGTTTTATACTTGGTTGCTATTAAATATCCTTTTATCACCTCAACAACACTGTCAGTCCGATTTCTCACTTGTCTTCCTCCTACTGACATGGAAATATAAGTTCACTGATCTATTTATTGTTCCTTCTTGAATAGTTTCCCAGGATGTATTCTCTGGAAAACAGCCAATTCATTGTACAATGATGTAACTACTGGAATCTAAATTAATATGAAAAAAATTCTACCAGATTATGTTTCCTGTTGCAGCAGATTCCTGCTACAGGCAGAATAATAATGGTTCACATTGAAAAACATCTGTGTTTCTAGATTAACGCATCCACTTCAGTTTCAGAAATGCAAACCTGAACCTGAGGCTGAACCTCTGTGCCTCTGTTCTAAGTTGCTTTGTAACAAATGCGTAGTTCAGAGTTTTATGAAAATGGCCAGAGGTCAGGAGAAATGGGCTACTAAATCTTCTTTCAGTAGATTTCTTCAACCTCATCACTGTCATATCTAGCAGTATGGAAAGGTAAAGGCCGACTTAATATCAAAGGGCAGCTAACAAGGAGAAAGGATGTTTTGAGTCCCACAGGAAAAGATTACATAAAATACATTGCTTTCCTTAATGCCCAGCATTAATTTCCTAACACAATGACTGTCTACTTTTAAAAGTATTTTCCCTTCTTCACTTTGTGTGGAGAAAGCAGGAGAGAATGTATCCATAAGGTCACAAAACAGCGTAAATTTAGAACTGTTGAACAATGTATCTCTTTTAAAACAAAAACAAAATCAACAACTCATGATTTTTGAAGCCACCATTGCTGTTTCAGATTCCAAGGGCTGATTTATTCTTTACAGACTACAGCTTAGTAAGGCAAACGATGGGCAAATTCAGCTCCTACTTGTCTGATGTTTCAGTCAAGCAAGATTTAGCAATAGCTGGCATCCTTGCCCAGAATTGACTTTAGCTTTGCCTTTTCGTTCTCAGCATTATGCTTTCCTGTGGTCCACACTTCCCTTTGCCTTTGCTGTCCTCAGTGGCCGCTATTGAATTTCCAGTTTGACAAGATGAACACCACTTGGGTTAGATGTCGCTGCTTCTGTGCCAAGAAGGTGTCACAGTTCAGTTCACCACAGTGCTTTATGCTGTGATCAGCCCACCACGGATGCTCACAGCACACTTTTCTGTTAACAAAATCACCACTAGGACTATAAACACCTTCTCATGCTCCTGTGCTAAAAGCTTATTCTCAGCTGCTTACGATTTTGCCAAACTGCTGATGTTTGGACTGACATGCTACAAGATAGGTTGAAGCTTCTGGGGAATTATTTCATGTGAAATTTTGGACAGAGCCCCAAACCAACATTCAGGATCAGACCTGAGCTACACATCATGGTGTGAGCTGCACCAGCTCAATCACAGTGACTTTACCTACAGCTCTGCTCTGATAACACCTTCTGCTAGGGAGAACCAGTTATGCACTATGCTGTCCTGCCTGTCTTCGAAGATGAATTAATTTTTTGAGGTGGGGGCAATGCCTCCCACCAGCAGTTTGGTGAAAGGAATGCCCATTGCTCTCTCTGGGCAAATCTGCCTTTATAAACTAATAAGCCAAACTTATAAGCATGTTCTAAACCGTAAGCTTATGTTTAGTCAAGATTTATTAGATTTTAGTGGATTATCTTGTCACTGATTATAGAGAACTGAAATATCATACAGCTCACAAACCCCCAAGAAATTGTTAATGAAATTTGAGAGCCCTGTTTGAATAATCTACAGTGAATAAGATAAAGGGTCATACATTGAACAACAAGAAGAAAGGAAGAAGACAGCTGCTCATTAAGTGAATGTCTTCTACTCTGTGTGCTGAATGATGCAAAGGTTAAAAACGAGGATGTGGACATGTAATGGAGGGTTGTATTATAAAGCATTTAAACAAAAGGGCCAAAATCAGGGTTGTGCAGGCAATCTTGAGAAGCAGGGAATGTGCTGTTTCTTCCAGTAGCTTTAATACTGCTTTCCTAATGCAAGGTCTCTGTGTGTCTATTTGAGCTGTGTGACAGCGCTACATAAACAAAATTAATATGCAATAACATTATTGCACATCATAAAGTGCTGAGCATTATATGTAGTGTGCTCCCATCAATTTTTTCCTGCTGTGTCAGGGCAAATATTAATTCTGCATCATATCACATGGAAATAGCAACAAAAAGAAAACTAAATAGTTACAGCCCTTCCACCCTGGACTTTCTGAGGGCTGATTCAAGTCTTCATTTTCACCAAACTTGTAGGTAGTCACTTGGCTTGAAGACTTCTCTTCCTCTTTCAAACTTGAATAAAGCTTACCAGAGCCCTCCAAAGCTGGTCAAGAGGCACTTGCAGAAAGGGACAAGGCTGTGACAGCAGCCAGTGTTGGGTGGCCCTGGGGCTCCTGTGTAGCTTCTGGCTGTTGGGGTTTGGGTTTTTTTGTGACTGTATTGAACTCTGCTCCTCCCTTGCCTTCTCCAGACCTGGAAGCAAAGAGACAGATCCATCTCACTCTAAGGGAGAGACACACCAGGTGATGGCTCTCTGGCCTCTCCAGAGGGGATGGTTAGAAATCTCTCTCTCACGCAAATATTAAATTGAACTATCTTCAATCTTGAGATAAATCCCACTCCTGCAAACACAGGATTCCTGACTTCTGTGGCTTGAGGCATCATCTTTGGAACTAAGAACTGAAAAATTACTTTCCAAATGGAAATTGTAAATTGAAATTGTAATATTTCCCCCTTATCTTTTGTATTCTCAGTACTTGATTCAGGAAGATGTATTCTCTTTTAAACAAATGTCACTTATTTCTACACTTTGTAGCATGGTATTAAGGAACACAAAAATAGGAATCTGAAGAGTGTGTGATATGATAGTGGATGGCTTTTTATTATGTACCTCACACCATCAGCAAACAGATTTTAGGGAGAAAACAAACTTAATATAATTTTAACTTTCTTCTGATGAGTACTCTCCAACTACCATCTGAATTTTGTTATTTTTTTACTTTTTTCTGACTTCAGAAATGGCTTTATTGCTTTAGACACTTCTGTGCAATTTCCAGGCAGTCATTAAATAGCAATAGAATATCAAATTAACCTTAAAATAGCCTTCGAACTGGTTTAGGAAATCAGGAACTGTTTGAGAAACATGCATTAAAATGCAGTGGCCTTGTGTTTCTGTGGAGAAAAGGAGTATTTCAAGAAATTATATTTTTAGTAAGGTTTTTCAACCTACTTTTTCTATTTTTTATCTGTATCCTTCATATGTACAATTTTTGTAAACTCTTTTATTTCTAATTATTTGGGGTTATTTCTTCAGCATGATAAGAGAAAGAAAGATATAAACAGAATTAATTTTGTGACTTGAAAGTGAAGGATCTTACCCTTTCAGGTGTAACAGTCTGACTGCCTTTTTGGTGCATGCAGAGGCCTTTCCTTGATTTAAAAGCTCAGCTTCTCACACCACATAGCACAGGCTTCCTAAACATCTGAGCTGCCCAGGTGAGTAAAAAAATAAGCAGCTAGAGTTGAAGTAGCATTTAGGAGAAAGAATTCTTGAGAGCCACAGATGTGACTGGGAAACATCCAGTGTGGTTTTGATTATGCTTTTAGATTCATGGCATTTTATTACAGGCCATTTTACGAATGCTCTAAGATCTTCTTAAAATTTACTAGCTTGAGCCATACCAATTAAATCCTCATTTCATGGTAAGTAACTGAAAGCTGGCATCCACTTGTGAAAGCAATGGTTCATGGCAGGGAAGGGGTAGCCTCTCATTGAGTGCACTGCTCTTTGATCAGAAATATCACAGCTCAGAGACCGAGTGCCTCTCTCAAACTGCCTTATTTATTGCATGTGGCAATTATTCCCTAATTACGTACTTAAGGCTTGCTTCTTCATACTTTAGGAAACAAAGTTTGGTCACTATTACTAAGCTGATTTTAGGCGTGTAAAAATCAGCATCAGCAGCAGTGGTGTTAAAACCTTCATGATGTGTCCACTGGTTTCGCCTCTCTTCACCTGGTGATGTTCTCATACTGCCATGGTTGTTCTTCCCTAGCACTGCCAGCAGACTGCTGGACCCTGCATTGCAGCATTTTCTGTTTCCTAATCCTGTTTTTTTGGTGTGGTGTATTTCTTTTTCCTACACTTTGATGACAGTGGTATCATTTGGGTGGTATATTTTAGTAGTATCTCCTGAATGAACACAGTGCATTTCTTTTATATGAAAATATTTTCAGTGGGATTAACCATCAAGGGTTTAGCCACTTTGGAGATATTGCCTAAATTCTATGAGAATATTAGATTAAAAAGCATAAAAAATGCTGTTCATGGCACAAGTGACATACATGGATGAATGTTTAATTCACTCCTTTTCAGCACAATATCAACCACTTCAGTGTCTTAGTGAAGACTTCACTTCACTTAGTATGTTCAGCAGGTGTGCTCCTTGACTGATTACTCCTGTACTCTGGAGATTCCTCAGTAGTCAAATGAAAATGTAAATGCACATCATCAGCAGTTTAAACTCTCATAGCTCCCCTGCAGCAAGCAGAGTCAGGCCATTTTCTGTCAGCTGAGGAGCAACCTTGGAATATCAGCAAGTTACAGAGCGGGATGCTTTGTAGTTTTGCTGGTATATGAAGTGCATCCATAATGTAATTACTTTCAACTCCAGGTTCCCCAAACGGCTTCATCTCAGAAAATGGAGAGAATGCTGATCATTCTTTTAAACCTCAGCTGCTAAGATTTATTGATGAAATCTTGCTTTTGAGCAGAAGGCAACTACCTGACTAATTACTGCAACTCTTTATACATAGATCTGCTTGAGAGGGAAATCAGCAGAAGCTTTGCCTAGCTCCATGATTTCTTTTCTCATCCAGTAGCCTGCTGGGAGAATTTGGGCTCTTGTCCACTTACTGTCAAAAGTCTTTTCTTCTCTGATAAAATTTATTTTGTGACTTGAAGAGGAAAATTGTCTTTTAAACTTCCTTGAGAAATAATTTAGAAAGAGCAGAGGTGCAATGAGAACTTGACCAAAGGGCTGCCTTTTGAGGCTGGAAGTGGATTGCTGGTATCTTTAGATTGCTGCAGGCAGAAGCTTCTGCACTCTCAAGCAGTGCTGGCTTGCTCAGGAAGCAGAAACAGCAATCCAGCAGATGGTGTGAGCTCCCTGGTAACTGAGTGTTTTATTCATTCAAATACTCACCTGTTGCCTGTGTCTAATGAAATTTCCCTCTCTGACTGTGTCTGATTCTTAAATAAAACCTAATCTGGCAATCTCTGACATACAAAACGTGCTTTGACTGTAGCAGTAGGAATCAGTAAAGTACTCAGTGCTGCTTGGTTTAGCCTTAGTTGTGTGTTAAAGAAAGCACTTCTCTTTGCAGACCTGTTGTGCCTATTCCTTCCACATTCTGGTAAGGACAGAGGCATGTCTAATGTTGAGTAATTCCTAAAGGTCATCCAGATTTGGTTCTGTTCTGGATACCTTGCAAAGGATCCTTTTGTCTGTCCTTCACCGAACTTGAAACATCCTAAGACCATGTTCATTTTCTGTGCTCTAAAAGCTCATGTATCTCTCACCTTCTCCTCAAGATCTCCCGTGATGGAAGTGCCAGAGCTTCCCCAGGCAACCTCTTCTAGCACTGTTTCTCTTTAAGTTCATTTCATTCTACTTTCCATTACATCTAACCTTAGGGGTTTTTTGTGCGATTTCAGCCCTTAAATCCTCTGAGCATGAAGAACAGACTGTTTCCTCCTCTTTTTGAAGGAGCTGCTACTCATAAATTTTTGTCAGTCTTTTCAAGACAGTAAAGCCCGGCTTGTTCAGTTTTTCCTCTTAAGTCATGTCTTCCAAAGCTGTGATCAATCTTCACTATTCTGCCCATGAGCTTGCTTCAGGTGGTCATTCCTGTTTTGAAATGCAAAGCACCAAACTGAGCAGTTGCTCCAGTCCCTTTTTGAATTTGAGTGGAAAGATTTACTTTGTGCATCTCATAAGCTCGACCTCTCCTCATACACTGCTGTAAAATTGTTTTAGTCTTCTCAACAGTATGATGAAGCAATTGTCATGTGTACATTTCTCATCTACAGATTGTCTTCACTGTAGCCATGTGTTTCCTGACTTGCAGTGATGTACCTAGTTATTTCTGCAGAGGTATAGAACATTATATTGCTCACAAGCAGCACATGCAATTCAGCCTATTCTCCAGTTTGCTGAGAAATTTTGAAGTCCTGCTTTCCAATATACTTAAAGTCCTTCACAGCTGAGTGCTATTTAACAAACTTTTTTTGCCATCCTTCAGTTCATTAAGATAAATATTCGATAATGCCACACTTAGGACACCTCCCTGTGGAATATCATTGAATGCATGCATCTCTCTTTACTTATGATAAGGCAAGTATGTTTTCTTAATAATTTCTAGAGCATCCTAGTATTTCCACTTGTTTTAAAGAATTTTGCATGAAATCAAAGTCAAAACTACTTAATAAAAAAATAGGACAGCTACTGTTTTTCTCTATTCCCCAAAGGCCATTATCTTGTCGTAGAAGGAAATTGGATTGGTTTGATGGGCCTTTTCCTGACCAATTCGTGCTGTCTGCTGCTCATCTTCTTGGGTTCTTTTTTAGGAATTTATAAGTAGTTTGATTATTTATTCTTTTACAGTTCAGGGAATTGAAGCTAAGGTGTTGGATTGACAGGTTTGTGGCTCCTCCTTTAATTGTTTGCCATTGTGCAGTCTTCTGGTAACTCAGTGTATCCCAGAGGACCTCCAAGATAAATGCCAGCAGCTCATCCAGCAGCTCTTCAAGAAAAGCCAGACCAAACTGAAAATGTCTGATTTACCAAGGTATTCTTTAATCCTTTTATTTCCTGATTCAAGTCTGACATCTCGCCATCTATTGCTGTTACTAAGTATGAGAGCTAATTGATGCTAAATAAAAAGGTGATGCAAAAAAGGCATTCCAATTTCAGCTTTCTGACATTGCTAAGTGACATTGCTAAGCAAGGTTCCAGTTCCCCTGAGTAGCAGACAGACACTTTTGTTGGTTTTCTTCTTATATTAAAATACTTACTGACACTTTCTTGTCATTCCTGATGCTTTGTTAATTGCATCTATGGCTTTATCTTGCCTGGCTTTGAAAAGTGTCAGCTCATACTGTGCTTATTACCTGACCTCGACAGACTGACCTGGTGCTTTTAAAACACCTGAATTTAAGGTGCAGCATGTGCTCAATGTATGATCAAATCTCTCCTCTAGCTATGTACGCTATCTTACCTCCACCAAGAGGATGATTTGTATTTCTGCCCTTTCTGTGCTTTCTGTGAGGAAATGCCACTCTTTTACCACCCTTTTCCTTTACACCAGCATTCCTGGGAGCTGTAGTCACACCTCCCTGTGTGCTGGAACTTGCCTTTCTGAATGTCATTGATTTTTAATTTGCTGTTCCCATCTTCGTAAGCCAAAGATTTTGAACTCTGTTGTAGTCCCTTATGGTTTTGTTTGAGTAAAGAAGAAAACACAAAGGTACAAACGTCACCATTTAAGCCAGGCTATTCATATTTTGGAGATATGCTGATTCTCCATGGCTTTCCTCAGCCTACCTTCATCTTTGTGTGTTCAAGGATAAAAATCACTGGTTTGAGCGCTAAGGTCAGAACCTAAAACCCCAGTGAAGGCCTGTTCATTCAGAGCAGTCAGTGACATCAAGGTGTCCCAAACTGTGAAAACTATTGGGGTTACATCCCTAGGAGAGCTGTGTGTACCACAGAGTA
>WAAE01036263.1:0-19739 GCA_013400495.1 Nicator chloris | reverse complement strand
TTTCCTTTCCTTTCCTTCATGGCTTGCCTGTAAGGAACATTTGAAAATCAATCATTAGTACAGTTCCTTTTCAAGAGAATTTCAGGACATAGCTTTCATATCTTTCATGAAAAGACAAAATTGCACATCTGAACATTAGAAAATTTACTAGAACTCTTAGTTTGTTAGTTTATAGTGATGAAATACTAATGAGACATGGTTATGAAAAATACTGAAAATATAAAAAATGAAATCTTTCACATTGCTGTCTCTAGATCTCTTAATTACTGTTTACTGATCTCTTAATTCTTTACATTTTTATATGTTAGAAAAAAATTTCAATTTCTTAACTGAATGTTTGCCATGGGTTTGGGACAGTCTAAGTAATATTTAATCAAAAGTCAAAATAAAAATTTCTACAACTGACAGGATATACAACACCTCTTTATCTCTACTGGAATTGACTTTTTTTCCCCTATCTGAATGACTAGTATTGGCTGACAAGTTAAAATTTCAGTACAATTGTTTTTCAGGGTCTAATGTTAGCTTGAAAAAGTTGTTCTAAAGCAGATTGAACAGCTGTATTTTCATTCAGTAGTATATTCCCACAAAAACAGAACAATAGTTTAAATTACACTAGCTACTTCACTGCTGAACAACTTTGCTAAGCAACAGCTCTGCTTGCTCAAAAAAATACAGAAGAGATGTAGCCATTTCTTGTGGTTAAATTTTTCAGCTTCCTTAACCTAGAAAAAGCTCTAAGGTTTCCCTCAGGACAGTTTCCATGTGCAGTTATGCTTTGCCATCACATAACTTTGGAAAGCCTTAGAATTTGTAATAAATTTGAATAAAGTTTAAATTAAGAGGGTTTTTTAGCTTAATATGTAATTTGATAGTAGTCCATGTGTATTTGATGTAATCCAAAAGTATCAGTGCACCAGTGCTCTTTAGAATTTATAAGAAAATAATTATTTCTTGTTGCATAACCTAATCTGAATCCAAAGACCTTGTATTCACATTTCTAGGTCAAGAGGGGAAAAATTTTTCTCTTGAGGTAAGCACTATGTGTGTTTAATATATTTGGGCTTCCATACGTTTTACATTTGGTGTTTTGTGATTATTTTCCTCTATGTTTTAATTGCTTAAAAGCTGCACTTTGCAGCTATTGGGTGAAAATTGGGTGGAAGGGGTGTTATTAAAATTTTACTATATGTCAGGTGAACATGTCCTTTGTCAAAAATTTTCCATGAACTTAAACACAATTGTGCTTTTTAGCTATGTTAAGAAATCTCACTGGACACCTTATTATTAGGACAAACAATGGAATTTAGAAATCAAATATAACACATGGATGATATTGCATAAAAACTACTCAAGGAAACTGGCACAATGAATTCTCTAAATGTCAATTTCTCCAATCAGTTTCCTTTTTGAAAGTTTTCATGGCTAATTTGTCAGAGAATGGATATTTAAATTAACTGCTTTGCACTACTTCCAAGTTTTCTGGACCATTATTAATTATACTTCTAATGTGTCTAACTTGTTGTGTAGGGAAAACCTTTCCAAAGTAGTACTTTAAATGATGCCAATTTTAATACACATTTACAAATGATCTCGAAACAAGGCTCTGACAATTTCTTTCCTCAACTGTAAATTTAGAAGCCACAATCCAAATGTTTTCCACAGACCTGGGCCATCAAAGCATCTTTATAAACTTATTTGTTATAGCAAAATGTTGTATTTTGAGTCATGTATCATCAAATATAACCTTGTATTTCTGAAGTGGTCTAAGATGTACTTTATTGAACATCTTAGAATAAGAAAACAGCAAGTTGTGTAAGAACATGTAATTGAATCCAAATTGTACTAATGGCATCACACAATGGCACCTATCTCTGCATAGTACATGTTTAATTTTATCTAAGATGCAGTACAGTATGGAAGAAATGAGGATCCCAAACTGATCATGCTTCATCCACCCAGGAACTAAGAGATCTATAAAAGCATGTATTTTTCTAAGTCACTAGGTCATGACATTACTATTTAAGAGATTTTTGTTACGTGTTAATAATTCAGTTTGGCTCTGGATGTGGACATTGGATTTCAATTCAGCCCTTTAATATTCAGTTGCCATTATGGCTAAATCTGCCTCTTCTGGCTGGTCACGTGGTTTAATTACACTAGTGCCTTATGCTGTGAACCAGCATCTCAAATTACCAGTAAGGGAGAACCATGCTATAATGGTTCTCTTCTCCTATGGATCTTTCCCTGTTATTATTACTACTACTGGTATTTATTTAAGACTACATCAGTTTACCATATGTGTCATACCAAGCAGCAGAGTGTAAACTGATTGGAAAGATTAGATTTCATTCATTGCAAGCAGGGATATTACTCTGCAGACACACTAGAAACTGTGTTTTCTAGCCAATTTTTGTTCCAAACTCATTTTGGGGAACATTAAAGCATATGGCAATTTGAGATATGTGTGTGCCTTTCTTGCATTTAAAAAATTCTCCAGGGAGAAAAAACTAATGCACCACCTCATTTTGAAAACTGTAGGGGCAAATCTCAGTGACAGCTTCAAATAGAAATTATTTTTCAACTTCCCTTTTGTTACGGGTGCACCTATTAGCTTTGTCAGTATATACTGCCTTGTATCCAGCATGCCAGAAAACTGAGTAAACTCCAATACTTCTTCTAAAAGCATAAAACTTCTAGAAAAACTGGTGAGATACAGATTAGATGGGTGGTCTGCAAGATGGGTAGGAAACTAACTGACAGGTCATGGTGATCAATGTTCAGCATCTTCATAAATGATCTGGAGGATGGAATTGACAGCACTGTCACCATGTTTGGCGATGGCACCAAATTGGGTGGTGAGGTGGAAAGAAGAGAAGGGAAAGCCATCTTAGAGAGAATCCTGGACAGGCTGGAAGAGTGGGCTAGCAAGAAGATTACCACAAAGAAGTGCAAAGTCCTATATCTGACACAAAATAAGGAAATGGCTGAATTAGCTAATAGTTAATTACAGAGGAGCAGCCTTGCTGCAAGGGGCCTGGGGGTCCTGGTGAACAACAAGCTGAACACACATCAGCAGTGTGCTGCTGCAGCAATTAAGGTAAACATCCTGGGCTGCATCTACAGGACATTACTGGCTGAGATAGAAATGCAATTATCCCACTTTGCTCAGTGCTTGTCAGGTTGCACCTGGAGTACTTTGTCCAGTTTGGTTACTGTTCCCACAGTTAAAGAATGATGTGGACAGAATAGAAAGGGTCCAAGAGAGCAGAGAAGATGGATCAAAGAACCTGCCCCGTGGGGAAAGACTGAAGGAGTTTAGTCTTTAATCCCCGGAGAAGAGAAGGCTCTGGGGGAACTCATCACAATATTCCAGTTTTTAAAGAGTAGCTACAAGGAGGATGGAGAAACTCTTCACAAGGAGCCATATGGAGAAGACAAGGAACAAAAGGTACAAATTGAATGGGATATAGGTTTCACCCTTGTTTTTTGCCTAATTTGCCCTAAACCAGGACAACCCTGATATAAGTAACAATTCATTTACAGTGTGAACACAGGAAGACTGTACATCCCCATCACTGGAGGTTCCAAGATGCAATTGAACATTGTAAGCTTTTCTCCATGGGTAACTACTTCCCACTATTTGGAGGATCTGCATTTTTTAGAAGTCTTCTCTTTTTGACCTTTACTTCACACCCTCTCCTATGGGTATAAAGCTATACTCAGAGGTATAAATGTGCAAGGTCTGCTATATTATCCCTGTACGTTTTGATAATGGGTGTTACCTAAATTCATGTTCTGAATTTATGCAGAAATACAAAATCATCCAATCTTGTGTTAACCTATTATTTTTTCATAACAAACAGTAGAATCATAGAGATGCAACAATCACACTAATAAGTACCACATTTTTCACACAGGTTCCAGAAGGACAACTGAAAATCCAAAAAGGACCACGTACTGGCAAGTATCTTAGCACAGATAAAAACATCAAGTAGATCAAGTGTATCCTAAACTCCTCAAAATTTAAAAACCCTTATGTACTAATATATTTAAAAAAATCAGACATAGATGTGATAGACTGGCCAGTGTTGTTAGAAATTTTACTTATATATCCCACCTCCAAGAGAGCTTTACTATCTTCAAAAGAGTAACTGACAACACATTGTTTCTCTTAAAAAGAATCTTTTCCCAATATTTAATGTAAATAAAAGGGGTCTCACAATTTTGTAGACTATCCAGACAGTATTGGAAATACTCTAAGACACTTAACATTTGGAAAGACAAAATACTTTTGCTGATAATCTAAGTGGTTTTGAGAGTACATTTAGATACTGTGTTTTCTGTCTAGTAGTGAAGACAAAGAAAACTTACTAATTTGCTTGACTTACAAATATGGATAAGTGATAAAACTTGTACTATACTGCGCGTAAATATTAAGCAAAGGCCAGATCATGCAGCCAACATGAAATATTTTCTATTGGTACCCTAATGGTTATTCGTCTTCTGGTTGTGTTCTTTAAGAAAATAACATCTGTGCACCTGGTTGTCCACAATTAATGACTATGGAAGTACATCTGTGAATATTTAAAGGTTTTAAGGAAATACTTTCAGTTTGAAAAGTCTTGAAAAAGAATTTTTTACTATGTTCAGTACTCTTTAGAAGTAAAAAAAATGAAGTCCAGTAACAACTTTTTTCTTTCATTTTTTAAATTTATTGTTGCTCTTTTACTCTACTTGCCATGAGGATCCCTCATTAAGGCTATTCACAGAGTACAGTGTTAGTCAGCTGGGCTGATGAAACTCTAATGAAGTAATTGTAAGTTATTTGTTTAGACTGACTGTGACCAGGATCAGCAAAATTTGCACCTAAGTTATCTCACAAGATTCATTTAGGAAATCTATGGCACAGTTCAGGAGAGACTGTGAAAGCTGCTAACCTCACAGAAATGTCCCTTGCGTATTGCCCTGCCAGGGTAGACAGCCAGAGGGGTCAAGCTCTATCACTTTTTAGTAATTAACTTTTGAATAGAGCTTCGGAAGTACAAAGTGCTTCTCAAGTGCTATAATTATCATTTCCCTATATAGCAGTATAATTTAATTGCAAAGCATGAAGTAAGGAAGTAATATTGACCAAGCATTTAGCACTTGTTTATACAAATTATTGCTGGAGACTATAGAATAAATTGGATTTCAGGTGAAGCCTGCTGGTTTATTGTGTATTTTTCAAAGTTTGACTGTCTCTAGATTACAGACAGAGAAATCTATATATCACCTCCAGCAAAGAGACAAACCACGTTTTATGAAGCTTGATGATTATTACAAATGTACATGTTGCTCAGCAACCAGGTGAGTGGACTTGTGATGGTAACTTTTGCTTTAAATATTCTATATTATTTTCCAACTGCTTTTGTTGTCACTTTTTCTTCACTTTGGTGTGTTATCCCTTCTTTTCCACCTGTTTTGAACATATTCTTCCATATTGCTTTATTTTTATGCATGGAAGAGATGCAAGATTGTCTGACAAAAATTATGTGGTGACTGAATTCTCACAATTGTGATGTTTCCTAATTATCCTCATTGCTGTGGTGATTGTAAGTAAGGACACCCACAGATTCTGAAGGGCACACTTGGAGGCCAGTGTGTTAGGAGGGTTCTCCAAAATTTCCTTGGGTAAACTGCCCATGATTGTCCAAATGAATCTGCATGGGATGCTATTGAGAAGATGGAGCTTCAGGCAGCTAAGGCAGCCTGCCACCTTTCCTGGCTTCTAAGAAGTCTGGATTATAGAATTGCTGTATAAGGTATATTATTCCCTCCCATTTTCTTCACCATTGCTTTATATTGTCTGGTTTGCCTTAGTGATAATTTGGATCACTGCACGGCTGCATCTCCCAGGGGTTGTCGTAGATTTTACATATTCTGTTTCATGATCCATACACAAAAAAATTTTAAAAGTGTAATAAAGTGCATCTTTTTAACAAGATGTTAATTAAATTCTGTAATATTTGGAGCTTCTGACTATCCTTGTGTTTTTTAAGACAGCTACTCTTTCAGAGGCATCACTTATTCTGACAATTTGTGATGTGTTCTTCTACAAGCTTTTCAAGCTGGAGGACTGGCTTAATAAAAAATGCCATTGAGAACATTATTAAAGTATATGTATGTTGATAAAAGTATAATATTTTACATATTTAAAAGAATATCTGAAACAAAAGAGTTAGTAAAATACCATTCTGGTGTAAACATTTAGATGAAGTTTGAATTAAATCTTTTCTACCATGAACTTTTCTTGTTCTGCTGTTCTTGTTCTGATATTGGACATCAACTTTTTTTCTAGTTAAGTCCTGAGGACTGACATCTTAAAAGGAAAGTATTCAGCTTGGCTGAAGAGCTGATTGAAAGCAGCCCTGTGCAGAAGTACTTGGGGCGATGGTTGATGAAAACTCAACGTGAGCCATCGGTTTGTGTTCACAGCCCGGAAGGCCAACCCTGGGCTGCACCAAAAGGAGCATGGCCAGCAAGCCAAGGCAGGGGTTTCTGTCTCTACTCTGCTCTGCTGAGACCCCACCTGCAGTGCTGTGTACAGTCCCCAGAGTCTGAAGGACATGGAACTGTTGCAGCAAGTCCAGAGAGGGGCAAGAAGTGGATAAAAGGACCGAAGCACCTCCCCTATGAAGACAGGCTGAGAAAGTCAGGAGTCAGTCTCTCAGTCTGGAGAAGAGAAGGTTGTATAGACACCTCACAGCAACAGTCCAGTATCTGAAGTGGGTGTATGGGAAAGCCAGAGAGGGTCTCTCCACCAGGAACTGTAGTGATAAGACAAGGGGGAATAGCTCCAGATTGAAAGAAAAAAGGTTTAAGCTGGAAATCAGGAAGACATTCTTTACTTCAAGGATAGTGAGGCACTGGAATTGATCAGGTTACCCAGAGCAGTTGTGGGGGTCCCATCACTGGCAGTGTTCAAGGCCAGGCTGGATGGAGCATTGAGCACTCTGGAACAGTGGAAGGTGTCCCTGCCCATGGCAGAGGGGTTGGAGCTAGATATATTTTAAGGTCCCTTCCAAACTCAACCATTCTGTGATTCCATTACCTTCCTTGTTGCAGGAATAAGTGGTATTTGCTGACGTGTACCCAGCTTAAATACTGATGTATACCAAACTATAGTTTGCTTCTGAAAACATTTCTGGTCTACAGACAAAGTACAGAGATATTCTATTGGTTCCAGAGGTATGTTGTTAGATTCTGGAATCCTGAAGAATAAATCTAAACTATATATAAATCTGTATGTGTAAAGCAGTGTTTGGAAATACAAGGGTTTAAGTTGCAGGTCAACAAGATTAAATTCAATAACAGAATAGTCACTCCCAAATGTCATCATCAACTTGCAAAATTTTGTTTAATTGTTGCCAGGCTTCACATGTAAGAATATAAAACAAATATATATATATGCATGCATCTCTCTCTCTCCTTCTTCCTGCTCTCCCCCCAAAAAATTAATGGGAGGCTCCTGAAGACACTCAGTGTTTTGATTTGAGGAACAGCCCTGTAGGGAACAGCAACAGGACTAAGCACTAAGCAGGTAACTTAAAAGGTGATATGATCTTGACCAGTATGCTTCTAGTTTTATAGGTCGAAATCAGAGTGCTTATAAATAAGAACTTTGGCTAGCAAACGTTTCCCCTTCTTCACCCCATCATGACCCAAACCTCCCTTCCCCTTGTTTCAGATGTAAACAGAAGACTTTATTCTAAGGAAATAAATAATTCAATATAATTGTTATTGTTATGCAAATCATGCTAATATCAACAATATTTTTGTGAATTCAAATAAACACCTCAATGATCATGCTGTGTCTTAAATATTTAGAAGAAAATGTCTCATGCTATGTTCCCAAACAGCACAACAGGGTAGAATCCAGAAACCACTGCTCTCCCAGTTTAGATGTCCAAATCTTTGAGGCTTCTTATCTTTTATTAGGAATTCTAAAAAATATGCTGAACACTCTGTGAGGAGGGGAAAAACTGCAATTAAACAGCACTTCACAAAGGAGATTGCAATTTTTGAGGCTGCAAGGAGGCAAGAGAGGTTTTGGCAATATTCTCACTGCAATCATTACATTTGATGTGGGAGAAGGTGGCAATGGCAAAGTGAATAGTAAGTTAACAATATAAGAGGAATACTAAGCTAATACATATCACATTCCATAGCAATAAAGACTGACATTCTTGAAGCTTCCCCTCCTGGTACTTGCTGCTGTGCACATGCACACCCACTGTAAATTCACAGATTTCATATGATTTTAATAGGATTATACCTTATATCACACTTATATGTGAATTTCTACTCCTCTTTCATGGCTCATTGTAGCTGAACTTCAGGGCTTAATAGTATATTTGCAGACACTTCTAAATGCCTATGTGATTCCCTCTAAACTTGAAACAGCTAGGCTTTTCTCTTCAGAAAGAAGATAACCTTTCCTATTTCCAGTTTTATTGTGACTATAAAGTTAATGTCATTTAATGAAATTTTACAGCTAGAGTTATTCACCATGACTACTGCCATGTGGCTTTACTTCCAGCATTTTACCCTGCCTTGCTCCTGTCTCTTTAATAGAGAGCTCCTGTTTTGCTAGGCTGCTAAAATAGTGAGGAGAGAGGAAGAGACCTTTGGAAAGGTTTCACCATCCACATGCAGACTGCAGCTCTCAGAGTGTTTACTGCTTTTACAAGTGACAGTAATCTTTCTCACATTGGCTCTGCCAATAATGAAGCCTTTATTAATACCCCACCCTCTTTATAGTCTTCATAGATGCAGATGCTCCATCTGCTTAAATATTTGAAAAGTTAGTCATAAAGTAACATTTATAAACATGCTCATGAGTACATCTGGAAGGAATACTGTGGATGCAACACTGTCACACATTACTATAATAAAGCAGTAGGAATAATCTTTACTTCTATATTGGTATTTTCCTTGGTTGACACGAGCCGGAAAATCCCAGCTAGCTGTGACCCTGGCTCTGTGCCAGGTGCCGTTCCCAAATCTGCCCACAGTCTGGTTAATGGTGCAGAACAAGGCTGTTCTTCTATGGCAGCAGGTGTTGTAGTGTCTAGGCTCAAAGCAAGGACTTAGAGAAGGCTCTTTCTCGTATGATTTCTCAGAGTTGTTTATTTCACCAAGAGGGGTAATGAAGAAGAGGAGGAACCCTGTCCCATGCCCACTTTTAAACTGGGGGGAAGAGGGGGTGTTACAGGTAGGTGATTGGCCCCGGGTTAGACTGACAGGTATCTTTCTATAGCAAGAGGCAGGGTCAGGGAGGAGATGGACAGGTGACCGATCTCTCCAGAACATAGGCAGGGTCAGGAAGGTGGACAAAGGGACAGGGGAGGAGATACCTTTGGATGGTACCAAATACAACAGGAGGGGGAGGAGGAGGGAGGAGGGAGGAACCATTGGGATAATAACTCCAAAGAACTTAATAAAACCCACCACACTTGGTGAAAGGTGGATTCATAAGAACAAACTGGCTAAATTTGTGTGCCTAAGCAAGATGTGAGCATTCGTAATTTCTGTCACAGCAGTCTGTTTTCACCACATCCAAGCCCTGATTGAATCTGTGATACATTTAAGAGGTTTGCTCACAGTGCCCTTGACTATTTGGGTATGTGGTCTAGGCTCTGAGCCACTTGAGGAGTAATGCACGAAGAATTTGCATATTCAAGGCAAAAAGACTTTTGTGTGTGTCTTTTTTATGGGGTCGAAGTGTCTGCTAGACAGCTTTGACAGAAAATTGCAAATAGTCCTCTTTAAGACAAGCTTAATGGCTGTAGAAGTGATATTTCTAAACACATCGTTATGATTTTGTATGAAAGCATCAACACTTCAAGAGGTATGAGACCTGCTACTATATACAGATCCATTCTTGGATGTCTGCCTTGTCCCATGGTTTCTTTTAAGCCTTTACAGACCTAAGAGATATTTGTCATGCTCTTAACCCCGGACATTTGTCGTGGTCTGCTGTGTTTAACCTGGCAGGCAGCTAAACATCACACAGTTGTTTGCTACCTCTCTCCCAGTGGAATGGGAGAGACAATCAGAAAAAGAGTTAAAACTCATGGGTTAAGATAAATACAATTTAATAGGCCAGAAAAAGAAGGGAAAATAATAACAATGATAATAAACAAATGATAATGATACAAAACAAGTGGTGCATGATAAAATTGCCTGCCATTCTCTGACTGGTGCAAAGCCAGCCCCAAGCAGCAGACCACTACGTCCCCTGGCCAACTCCTCACAGTTTTATTTTTAAGCCTGACAGCATGTTATATGGAACATATGAAACAACTCTGGTCAGTGGGGCTTAGCTCCTCTGGATGTGTCTTCCCTCAGCTTCTTGTGACCCCCACCCTCCTCAGTGCCAGGGCAGTTTGAGAAGGCCTTGACTTAGTGTAAGCACTGCTTAAGAACAAGTAAAATATCCGTATATTATCAACATTACTCTCATACTTAATTCAAACTACAACAATGTATAGGTACTAGGAAGAAAACTATTCCTGGCAAAAGCAGGATATGGTCCTTGAGACCTCACAAAGCTCTTCTGTGTACGTCATATTGCAGTTAAACCACTTGACTTTCATAGATTTGTAGAATCTTTTCAGTTGGAAAAGAACTTTAAGATCATTGAGCACAACCATTAACCAAGCACTGCCAATTTCACTGCTAAACCATGTGCCTAAGTGCCATATCTTTTAAATACCTCCAAGGATGGTGACTCAACTACTTCCCTGGGCAGCCTGTTTCAATTTGGACCTTCACTCCAAATTGGGCTGAATGTCTCTCCAAGCTCACAATCTATTTCAGCACTGCTGTCTGGATAACCACATATTTAACAAAAAAAAGTAGTTAGATCTCCTCCTAGAGCACAGAAAATTTAGGAAGTAAAAGTGATAAAGACACAAGTGTTGCATATATTTTTTCTCAGAAATTAAGAAAATAAACTGGAATTATTAGCCACTTTTTATGATTTTCTGTCATCTCATATTGGAAAGTGTTGTTGAGCTGGATTTTTCATGCCTAGTCAGGCACAAGTCTGGCAGGTTAGTTCTGTTGCAGAAGCCTGTAGCAGAATGAGATCATATATGCTGTATTCCTGATCGTGGCAAGACATCTGCATCTTCATGGACATTCTGGCTTTAAAAATAGAAACCAATCTTTTGTTCAAGGCTCAGAAGATGACTGTGGTTAGGAAGGGCCTCTGAGGATTGTGTAATCCATCCCCCTGTTCAAAGCAGTATCAGCTAGAGCTGGTTGCTGAGGGCCTTGTCCAGTCAGGTTGTCAATATCTCAGAGGATGCAGACTCCATAAACTCTCCAGACAATTCCTGTGCTTTACACCTGTTATGGCTAATACTCCCTGTATTTCAGTTTGTACACACTGTCTCTTTTTCTCTCAGTTGTCACCAGTGACAACAGACTGACTGCATCTTACTGCCCTCTGCCAGATATTTTTAAATATGCTCTTAAGTCTTCTCCAGGGTGAACAGGCCCCTCACTCTTCCTACATCAGGTGCTCCAGTCCCTTAATCACCTTTGTGGCTTTTTCTGGACCTGCACCAGAATTTCCATGTCCCTCTTGTGCTGGGGAACCCAGGATCTGACCCAGTACTCCAGGTGTGGCCCACCAATATCACGCAGAGAGGAAAGATCATCTCCCTTGACCTCATCTGTGATTTTAAGAAGCCTTAATATTGATCTATTTTGGATTTCAAAAATATTTATTTCAACCAGACTTACAGTGATTTTCTTTCTCATTAGGAGGGAAGAAAAATAGGGCAGATAGAAGTAAGAAAATCTATACTGAATAGACAAGGTTACACTTGTGCTATGAATGCATTGCAAGTATTTATCTATGTTTTTACTTAGTAGCTGTAGAGCCATAGAGATATGTATTCATTCCATCCCATAGAATTCCTGTGGCTAAATATGTTGACTTTAGCAACATTTCTATGGTTGACTCCAAGATTAATATTTTCCTCTTTAACTGATAATTAGGAAATAATAAGACTTTATTTAATTTTCTTATTCTCCTGTACTCAGTTTCTGACATTGCTTTTCATCATTTCATTAAAGAAAAGTATGTGAGTTCTGAGTATACACAGCTTCTTCTTATTTCAGTTGTTCAAAATAAGATGTCTCAGGAGTGACTGTGGGATCTCTGGGGTATACCTGCAATCATAACTTGAGAAACAGCTTTGTCCTGACTTGTGAAAATGATCTGATATTTCATCTAAATGGAAAATATGGGTTTTAATTCTGTCAAGTTTTAGAAGATGGAAGCTGTATATCCAGTTCAGCAAAGCATTTGAGCACATAATTAAGCAGATCTCTTTGGTTCATCATTTGATTACATTTATGTACTAAAGTGGTAGATCAAATTGATCTGGGAAGTCTAGAAATGGGCCCTGCCTCCACCTAAGTACACGGTGTTTCTGTTACTAGGAGTTGCCTAAGATAGAACAACAAGAAAGGTCTTCCTCCCTGTTTTGCCCAGATGCACAAAACACTTGTGCAAGAGTGATTTCTGTACATGAATGGTACATATTTTTATCTTCTGAAAGTGTGACTAAATATGAAACAAAATTGTCATTTGAGAACAACAAAAAATAAAGCATCATATTAAATTAGGTCTAGCAAAAGAAATAGTAGAAATCAATATGACCTTATGGCAGGATAATTTGATTTCACTAATTTGATATCTATTTTGATCAGATTACAGGAATGATAAAAGATAATGGAATTGGTATTATTTATTCAGCCTTCTATCATAGTAAATATTGCCAAGTATTTACTCTTCATACTAAATATTGCCAAATCGTTGTAGCATATATCATGACATGAAACAATTTTCAAAATTACTTTTTCAAAGTTGAAGAACTCAGAAGTCTGGGAATCCACATTTACAAGACTCAGTCCTTGTGCAACAATAGGACAGGGTCAGATATCAGGTACAACAAGTAATGTCCAGGATTTGCCCTTTTACATTTAGACTTCTTGCCCTGACAATAGACTAAGGGTGGGAAATACAGTTTCATGCCCTGTCCACTTCTACTTCTGCATCCATATGGTGCAGAGCTGTAGAAGAAGTCACTGCAGAGCAAACACTTGAGATATGAGACTTACAAAGGTGATTAGAAATGAAATGGGGCTGTGAGGCAAAACAGGGTACATCACCATGTGTATATCAGAATGAACACTTAAATTTGGCAAATCTGTGTTTGTTCTCATGTCTGCTCTCTAGTCTCTTAGTATGTTCTAAGAAGTATTCCATAACAGGCAAATGGTAACTCCAGATGGCCAAGGAGCACATAGGGAGTAATTGGAGACATGTTTTCACTTTCACTTGGACAGAAAGTATTTTTCCTGTAAAAGTTACAGAAAAAAGACGTTCTTTTTTAAAATCTCCCTTTTAGCCAGCCTTTGAAAGAGCATACATTGAAGTGTGGCTAAAACAGGCTAGCACTGGAGATATGACAGAAATCTTTTCATATCCCCATAAATCTTGTCCCTCTGGATCACATCATCTTGATTTGAAAGCGAGCCAAACCAGCTTCCTTTACTCTTCCTCTTTTCTTTCCTGGGAAATCTTGGCTGGGAATGTGGTTGTTCGCACCCTGTAAGATATGAGTGTGATGTTTTGTGTGCCCAGGTGACAAAGCTGCTGCTGTGCATCTGCAGTTCTGACAGGGAGGACATAGCCAGTCCTCTGGTCAGCTCTGCAAGCGTCCATCTCACTGCCTGCATGCACCTGAGTCAGGCTGTGCCTTGGCCATGAGTCCAGCACACCTTGACTATTCATGCACAGTTGTCACTTCCCTGAGTTATCCAGAAATCCTGACAAATGATAAAGTTATTTTTCTGTACATACTCAATTTCCACATGATAGCAGACAACACATTTGGCACGAAATTACTGTACCTTGATCTCAGGGGACCAGAAGAGCTCTTTGAGCCTAATGCTTTGGGGGCTGGGAGAAAATCTACTGGCTAAAATTTTCTCATTTTTTCCTTTACATTGAGATTGTCCTCCAATGCCTGGTGAATTTCACTGCTGTACTTCACAGTTTGGTGGCTTTGAATTGAAAAATGTTCGGAAGCCAGAGGTTGTGTTGCCAAAGCAGTCAGCTAAAAATATTAGCACAGCCAAAAGACAGGCATAATTCTAAAACAAAATGGATTTTCAGGACTATGAATATGGAATTTGAATATGGATCTGTTTAAGATGTCTTAATGGGATTTGAGTTGGAGGAAATTACTTGAATATGGATGATATTCAAAGGACTGAACTCTGATTTTCTGACCATTTCTTTTATATTGTATGAACATATTTTGAGTTTATCTGGTTTGGGTATTCTTTAGACTTAACCCTCTACAACCCCTGACCTACTCGAAAATGTCAAGATTTTCTGAAAGCTCTTTATGTGTTGGAAACAGAAAAAAATAGCAATCAGGTACATTGCTATTATGCTCTTACCTTAAAAATGAGAGTTGGTTTAATTGTAATCAAGTAAGAGATTGATTACATCAATCAATCATGATGTATATACATATAGCAATTTCTAGTTGATGCATCATTAAGATGTTCAAGAGACTTATTGTGTGAAAATATCAAGCATATTATGATTTTAAATCATCATCAGTAAAAACCTTAATTATTTTCTCCATCTCCCCAATGCACATGTTGACAGGGACATGTGTCTTTGTGAGGTCGTATTGCATGGTTCATCCTTCTCATATACAAGAGGATGTATTTCTGTCACTGCTACGACCCAAAGCCTTGAAAATGGTCAGATTTGGGTAATGTGTTCGATCTCCTAAACATTTGACTGATTCCTTCTGCCATTCTCATTTCTTAATATATTCTGTAGTTTGCAACATTTGAAAAAAAATACCAAAGTCAATGAGAAGATATCATGAACTACCTGGCACAATTTCAGCAGGTTATCAAACAGCATTATCCATCACACAATAATTCAGACACTTAGGACTAAAGAATTTTTGTTTAATTACATGGAATTTTTGCATGCAATTGTACCCTAATCTCATGAAAATTTGTCCCCTGGGCAAGGGATACCTAAATATTTAGGATCATTTCTCAGAGGACTGAATGGTGATAAAAGTAAAAAAGAGTCTAATTTAATGCTATCTTAAATAGGTATAATACTTTTCCTGTAAAACAAAGTCAGAACTCAGAAAATAATTTAGCACTATTTTCTCTGAGGCTGTACCCTCAGATTATTTCATCATGTGCTAAAATGATGCTAGACTTAACAGGTAATAAAGCTGAGATTCCAGATTTGCAAAATGAAGCTATACTTTAGCACCAAAATACTTGCAAAGGATACAACTCTTCCTGTAGAAATAAAATTATTAAATTTCAAATCATTAAAGGTAATGTATTTTTATTCTCATTTGGATCTTACTTTTGGTGACAAAATATATTTTCACTCTTGTCACTTATAAAAAGAAATAGTTTGGAAAAGGACTGCATCACAATTTTTGTGAAATTCGTAAATATTCTTGACCTCGCATTATGATAAGATGTTCAAGTTTGGAGAAAAAAAATAACTTTCATCCTAGGAGATGTATTAAAGAAATCTCAGAGATTTTAGTAAGTGAAACTCTTTGAGGACCACTCCAATGCCTATGCTTTCCTTCTCTCAATTTAACAAAGAAACATGGCAGGGAACGTTATATTTCTGTACTGGTAGAGAGATCCCTCAAACAAGTCAAGGGTCTGAATATCAAGTATGCTAATCTTATTAAATAAAATTACATCTTGCAACTGCTTGATGTGACTTGCTGTGAATCAGTTTATCATAAATGTGAAATAGGCGGTTTCTTTAAACACAAAGAGAGATGTATTTGACATATTGGAAACAGCAAGATCTGTATAGAATCTAAATATAAACCTCACTATGAAGTGAGGATTTGCTAACAGGTACCAAGAACATAGTTATTTCTGTTCTAATTATATTCTGTGCTATTCAAATAAGAAATTTAGCATCAGTTAATTGTGTCTGAACCAGCCTAAAGAAAACTTGATTAGTCTTAGAAGTGTTCATATTTTCCATGGTCAGAATTAGTTTTTAAAGCTTATGGTTTAGTCACTGAAAGGAATGAATTGGCAAAGAAGAATCTCAGCTTTTCTTGTGGAGGTGAGAATCTATGATCTTTCTCCGTAAGAAAGCAGCCTGGGAAAAATTAATGAACTGTCTCAGACAGCATAGTGTGGCTGAAGTATTATTTTTCCCTAGTGCAGATTCCCTTTACAACTCCCTAAATGTCTCTTTTGCAATGAAAGAAAAACATATCTCCAGATATCGGAGCTACGAGGAGACTCAACAGGTTATACTTCTGGAGGGCTGGGACACTCAGTCAAGCACAAGGATTGTGACAAAGTTCCTGACCTGTGACTGTCCCTTTTTCACAATCCCTCTTATTGCTTTGAGGAAGATTAAGTTTGTCTAAGTGACCTTCAGCTTTGTGTTAGTACAAGCCCTATTTCTTCACAGGAAAGTGAGACAGGCATCTCAAGGAATTTTGCAGGTTACTGCTGCATATATTGATTTATGTAGCATTTAAACTCACATGAAATGGATCAAGAACCGTGTTCTGACCCTGAAGTCCACTGTTATGTCAAAACTCTATCTCTGCAGTTACAAGCGCTTGTCCTCTGACATAAGGTCCTAATTTTACATAATCTTGCATAGTTCCTAATCCATTTAATTCCAAAGGTTATTGGTCTACACTGACCTCCAAAAATTGCCTGGGTTTTGCCTGGGCAAGTCCTAGTCAACACAGTTCAAAACTGTGCCTAGGATCACACTAACAGTTTGAACAATCTTCAGACAGTGCTCAAACCTAATATCTTGGCCCGGTTTAGTTTATCAGTAGAGAAAAACATGAAAGAAATAATTTATAATGGAAGTTTCCTTTGAAAATTTTTTGTCTAATCTGGAACTGATTCCTAAAGATGAATTGTTGCAAAGGCTGGTTGAGAGCTGGACAAGCTGCAAAACAATTATTGCAGAAAATCCTTTTATTGCCTTGTTATCAAACTGTTTCTAAGAGGAGCATGGTTTTCCCAAAGTGCCAGAAAGAAAATCTCTTATTCATTAGTCATCATTAGATTTCTCAACCACATAAATTCTTGTCTATAAACTGGTTATCATTCATCAGTCAACAACTTTAGCTGTCCCCAATAGTCTTATACTAAATGTCTCAGCTGGAGGCTTGGGAGAAAATTCTCCTCATCTTTAAAATGCCATAGAAAGTGAAGTAACCAGAGTTAAAATACAGACACTGAACCTGCAGCAGAATTTTTTTCCCTGTTCAAAAATATGTCTGCACTTCCAAATTTTTTTATGCATAGCTACTGCTGTGATTCCTATAGACAGGACTTCACTGTGTCTAAAGGATTATAACATATCTGAAGAATATCCAAGACTTGAAAGTCTCTCATTAGAAGTGTGGTGTCCTACATATTTGATCAATAATCTGATAAAGCATAAAGCCACCTGCCTTTGTTGAAAAGTCCTTTTTTGGGGATGGTGTAAAGATGGTGTAAAGCAGCACACCAAATTTCTGCAGCAGTACCCTCTTTTACATCCAAAGAAATACCAGGGAATATAGCTACCATTATTTGCCTTGGTTAAGCATTCACCTCCTGAATATATTATTGTGAAGCTACCTTTTGAACTTTTCTTCCAAGGATTCTCTGCAGAATTAAGTCTTCAAAAAATCAGTTCTCTATCTTTATCCCTGGTGTTTGCCCAGATCTGGACCGCAAACCTATATGCAACTAGAAATTCTTTGGAAAACTCCAGACAAGTATCCATTCAACAATGTTTGATAAATGACATCTCTTTAAAACCTGTACTCAATAAATCCCAATACAAATATAAGGTTATTTTTTTCATTCTCTGAACAGGTATCTCCCAAGGTGTTAAAAATACTGCAGAAATATTTTACATGATTCATGTGTCACACTGGGTTTGTGTAGGATTAATTTGTAGGAGGTGAAATTGCAGCCCTTCTCTGAGCTAGAGGTCATTTCATATGAAAACTTATTGCACCAGGCCCAGATATGAGGGCTGCACAATTTTTATGTTTAATGAACACACTAGATTCCACTAGAGCTCAGTGGAAAGAAAGATTTTGCACTGATTTCAGAAGTGATTGCAGCTCTGTGTGTTAGGTCACATAAATAACTGTGCTCTTCCTACAACATGGCAAATCTCTGGCTAGTGCATCATCCCTTATCTGGGCACAGCATTCTGGCACCATCCTTTGGTAACATATGCAGTTCTGAGCTGTGTCAAGGAGTTTTCTGGTGTTAATGAATCTTAGGCCAGCCTCTCAGCTCCACAGATATTGCTCTACAGACATGGCTTTCTTATCCCAGCTTTAACTGCAGGACTAGAAATCCCAGGAAGTAAAAAGAGACCTAATCTGGCAAGGGTCAAGTAATTCCAGATGCAGTGGGCAGTGTCAGGTTTATGAGAGAAAAAGCCTTGCTGATAAGCTTGGGTTTATTCTCTCCGTGCTTAGTCCTCACAATCCAAATTTATAACTGTTCTCTGCAAGTGGAGGGCCAGGTGAGCTTTACATATAGGACCAATACATCTTCTGTCTCAGGCACTTTTGTATCACTTTACAGGAGGAGCTCAGCCAACTACAAAGCCTACATTCTAGCCAGGTACCAGGATCAATATTAATTTCTGAGCATTTCAGACCCATTTTAGGCTTTAATCCTGGCACCTTTTCTCCTTTCTGAGGGTACAAGTCTCAATAATCATTATAAACCTTGGACCTGATGCTTCAGCTTACTGAGATCCTGCTTCCCTATACTTCCCCATTCCGTCAGAAATCCCACCACAGCTGTTTTAAGCTTCCTAATTGACACAGTCTGGCAGCACAACAGGAGGAAAGACTTAGAAAAAGGTTTCTGAATTACAATCACTGTTGGTTTTAAAAGCTCTACGTGCCCATTAGTCTTTGAAATGATGCAGCCTTGACTTGTACCCTGTGGTAGGTCTCACCTTTTCTAACAGCCTAAAGCAGAGGCTGCTTTTTTCTGACAATGGAAGTTTTTGCCTCATCCTTCCTCTTCAGAGATTTCTTTTACAATACACTAGATAGTTCACAGAGAGCATCTGCTCTCTGACTTGCACGGACACCTTTTTGGAAGTCTCCAGTCTCTTTAGCTGGGTTTATGTAAAGCCAGTGAAATGAGTATAGCACAGGCATTGGTTATTGAGGGACATTCAAGAACAAGAGTCAGTCTTAGCTTTTTCATTAAAATTTTCCCACACTCTTTCTCTTGAAAGTTATGTTGGAAAATAAAAACCTGGTTGTGTCACAGTTGGGATACTTCTGCAATATAATGTATCATCATGGAAATAGCACATAAAATGGAGAATAAAACAAAAAGAAGCCTTAACTTTATATAGTTGTTTGCCAAATCTTGTATGGAACTTGTACATGTATTTTCTTTCTTTGACCATAGATAATCCACTCTGTGTTGTTTAAATGCATATACTGCCTGGTCTCAGCTGCTGTGCATTCTTTCTACTGTCTCTCAGAGCATTACAGTAGCCAGCAAATTACAACAAGCAATAATTATCCTGTTAAGAGAGCTTTCAAGCATTTATGACTTCCCCATTAAAAAAAAAAAAA
>WAAE01036232.1:0-12008 GCA_013400495.1 Nicator chloris | reverse complement strand
GGCTAAAAAGCATAGCCACACATAAAGCAAACCAGAAAAAATCCAACAAGGGGACTCAGGAGGACCTTCATGGAAATGCAGGTGGAAAGTGTTTACAGGTAAAGTTTCTTATAGAGTCAGAAAAAAAGGTAAGGTGACAAATCTGTGTACCCAAGGAGCAAATCATAATAAAAATTATCTATTGGAGCTGAAGGGTCAGTGAAGTACAGTGAGACAAAGAGGAAAGAGCTTGGAAGAGAACAGAAAGGAAAGCACAGAAGAGCTTGGAAAGGGGAGTAAGCAGCCTCAGCTCAGAGGAGCTTTGAGCCAAGTGGTTTTACACAGTGCTTGCAGCAGCTGGGAAAGCTATGAGTGGACTGAAATGAGTCCTGCAGAAAGGACCTGCCTGCAGGGAGCAGGTCCCTAACAGCATTGCCATTGATAGCTTTCTCAAGGCAACCTTCTATGTGTTTAAACTCTGGTGTTTAATGCCAAGTTCTCAAGAAAGAACAGACATCAGCAAATCTGTTGACAGGCCCCTGAAAGCTCTCACAACCCTTTGTTGCCCTTACCAGGCTTCACATGGGGCCACAACCTATACTTGCCCATGGGCCCTCTGGCTTCTATGTAAGTCAGACTGGGGAATTCAGTCCTTAAAGCTGTGCTGCAATTGTACATACAGCTGAGTCTATTTTCCACTGCTCTAGCTTACTGCCTGGGTCTTCTGTATGTACCCTGAAGTTACACTGTAGGCAGTATTGTCTCTGGGTTTTATTGAGGAGTGAATCTGCCATGGCTAGCTTTGCTAGTGTGGTAAGCCCACCACAAGCAGTGGCTAGTGGTGCCTGTGTGCCACAGATATACCTCTTCATATGGAAGCAGAGAAAGCTGTACTAGCCTGAAGATGGAAGTTGCAAGTTGTGCCTATACAGCTGTATTGGGCTTCCAAGGACAAAACCTGCAGTTTTGCAACTTCAATACCTCCTGGCCACCTTCTATGCTTCACAGAACACATAGTATAAGAGAATATTCCAGAGCTTTGGACAGGGAGGCCCATCACCTAAGAGTAAATGCACATAAGGGTAGGGGAGATAACTTTTGTATTAGTCTCATTGACCACGTAGTACAATGCCTGGCTCTTTAAAAAAAAAATGTTTTCATCCTAAGATTCGTATAAAGGTTTAAAGTATAAGAGCACTGGAAGAAAACAAGAAACTTGCAGTTGCTCTTAAAATTAAATAGTGTCATATAATCTCGATAAACAGGAGTGCAATAGCGGAGTCAGTCTTTCAGAAAATGCACAGTGTGCTGATAGTCAAAGTCGTTTCACCATGGTTTAAAAGCTGCCCCTCCTTTTAGCTGCTGTAAGTCTGGGAAGGTGGGAGACAAGTGTGAGCAGCGTGACTCAGATCATTGTGGAAAGTTTTATGTTCATTGGCGTGAGTCAAGATTATGCAGGGCTTGGAAAAAAAATGGCAGCCTGGAGTTGTGCGTGGTTTTCTGCAGGTGTATTTCCGAACTAGCTTGTCACACCTGCCCCTTGCAAGTGTGTCTGGATGAAGAGTCTGTGATGCTGCATCACTGTCCTGGATTTCCCTCTGGCATGGGTAAAGGCAAGAAGGAGTAAGTTTTATGGAAGTATTCCTCCTCTGGGAGTTCAGCTGCTGAACTTCCAGCTGCTGCAGTATTTGCTCCCCCGTGCAGAGCCTTCTTGGTGCTGACTCTACACTTCCCTCTTTTGCCCTCTGACAACTTGAGGACCCACGGCAGCCTGCACCTAATAGAGCAACAAGGGAAATTTCAGTACTGTTTTGTGACTGTAAGTAAAGCAGTTCAGTTTCTTTGCCTACAACGCAGAGGGGGAAAAGTATTCCATATAAGTATAAGGTAAATTATTTGATGAACTCCCAGACAACATGCAGGAACCCAGTTGCCATTAAATATAAGACCATGATGTGTGTAATGATGACTGTGGCAATTTGTACAGTCAGAATGTTGCTCTGTTGTCAATAGCATTACAGTTATTAAGCTTAAATACATGTGAGAAGTCTTATCATATTCCATCACTGGACTGTGATGACTCTGGAGAAATGCACTGGGCACATGGTGTTGAAGGGTACTGTCATGCTTAGAGACTGATCCCAATAGTAGCACCTTTCACTGCAGCTGGCACACAGTACATTCCATATTTCCATTTTACTTATCTTCTCCTTGAGGGTTTTGGTAATTCTGCTTCATCCGATTCCCTGTGTCTGAGGTGAGACAGGCAGCTGCAATTCTGCAGGTCTTGGTGTTCATCTGTCCTTACACCTGTTTCCAGGGGACCTATTAAAAGCTAATAAAATGTTCCTGACTCCAGACTCGTTAAAAGAACAGAGACAGCTCAAGATGTCTGAAAGCAGGGTCTTTCTGGGCACAGTCACTGTCCTCTGTCTTCCTTGGAGTTGCTTTCCATGGACAGGCAGCCTGTCAGCTGCAGAGCCCTGCTGTCTTGCTGCCACTTATTGCATCCCACCTGGCACTCAGCTCTTTGTCGTTTAATATCTCCAACTTTGACAAGATTAGACTGTCTTTTATTGGTGTAGTGGATTTTTTAGGGCAAAATTATGACTATATGTATGTCCATACGATCAAATTTCATTGAATCTTTTGAAGGACCCCTTTCCAGTTTCTTGGTTTGAATGCTTAGGTTTGAGTACAACTGGAAAACAAGCTCCATGAGACAATATTCTAAAATGTGGCATAACCTGATGCACTTCCAGAGATTAGTTTTATGTCTTGGCTCTACCACTAAATTCAGGTGATCTTTGTAAGAGTGCCCATAAATCCTTTAATCCTAAATCCCAAACAAATCCTATTAAGCATAATGGAAAGTTCAAAAAGAGCACAGCAGGAAAATATTAAGCAAGGCAGCATCCAGTCTGAATTATTATGAATTTTTTGTTAATCTCACTTGCCCTTCTCACTTGAATTTGTCACATTTGTAAACATAGCCTTTGTAGACTTTAGTCAGTTTTAATTGAAAGCCAATGACAGTAAAGTACATTTCATACATTTTTAAAGATGTTCCTTAAAGAAATTGATTTTTCTTAATGACCTTTTTTTATTATTTCTTACGATAATGTAGCAAATAATCTCTGGTTTAGAAAAAGCCATTGTAGGGAGTGGACTGAAAGAATAGTATGTCTTCAAAATGACCTATTTTCAGAAATCACTTGGCAATTTGTCAGAATGAGAGATTTAACTAACCGAGACCCAATTTTAAAATAACTATGTAAATGAAATTATTTCAATCTCTCTTGAAGACAGGTAAAGCAAACTTCAGAGCATGCTATAAGGATCTGATGTCCTCCCAGCCACCTAAAATAAATTGCCTTTAGTTTCTACGGTAAAATCACGTAAATCAGTACAGTTTATACAGCAATCAGTCAACAGTTCCCTATTGCCAAATGAAGTGGCATATTTCTGCCACTGATGCATGGCTGATTGGAGAAAGACAGGCTTTAAAGCAAGGAGCAAGATTATAATCAGTTGAGACAACCCTTACCTACTTTGACTCCGAAAGTAAATTAAAGTTTTTTCTAGGACTGCAGGATCTTGATAGCCTGTACTGTCCTTGGATAAAGGGGAGCTTTTTATCTAGGCTTGACTGACCAAGAGTTTCCTGCAATGTCTTCTCCTCTGCTCATATGAGACATCGATGACTGGTTTCAGGTCCTATCTCTTTGAAAGACTATGCTGAGCACTAGCCCAAAGTGATATCATTCTCTAAGAGTAGGCAAAGTTTGGGACTGTTCAGAAAAACAGGCTTGCAGACCTCGGAACACTGGAAAGAACAGCTGCATATGTGTATCCAGTGAAATACAGCAGATATATGGGTATTTGGAAGAGGATAAAATTGGCTTAAAGCAGCTAAATAATTTCTCTCAAAAGTAAATCAAAAAAATATAGGATGATAAAAATTTGCAGCCTATAAAACATCATACTTCATAAAATTTCACTCATTCTTAGCTGAGCTTCAGACTGTGCAGCAAAAACACAAATTTGTACATGTGGGCCATAGCATAGCACACTTGCAGGGGATGATTAGGAGTCAGTGATTCTCAATGCCATCATCATCACATGGCAGGTTGCCATCAGAGCTGGCTTCATGATCCGACAATGGCCTTATACTTCCATGCACTGATCTCTTTGATGCTTTTGTACAAAATGTCTTTACATAAAATGGAAGTTTCAGGGTATGGCAGGTTCCATGCTGAGACATGCACATGGCTTTTTCCACTGATTAAAGCACTTTGGCTCAAGATTTTTCAGCTCCTAAAAAGGAGGGTAGAAATGTGGAAAAAAAGCACAAGCACAAAACAAGCACAAAACATTGCCCCTTTCTGGTGGGGAGTAAGTTAAAGAAGAAGTTAGAGGCGGGGCAGTAAATTATAGCTTTTTTAGCTGCTGTCCTCTCATGTGGCCCTGATAACACAGTTGTAAGTATGGCTGAACAGTGTTGGATAGACTCAAGGCCTTCTCTTCCTCCTTCTCCATCCTGTTCTCACCCTGCCCAGTAAAGAGATTGGGAGTGGGCAAGAGCCTGGGAGGGCATGAAACCAGGCAGGTGTCCCAAACTGACCAAAAAGCTTCATCATGCTGTGTCACATCATGCTCAGCAGTAAAATTGAGAAGAGGGTAGGTTAGGGAATTTTGCTCGTGGTCTGAGTGAGCATTAGTCCTTACTAATGGTAGGTGAGTGAGTACTGTCACGTCTTATGCTGTTCCTTTGTTCTTTCATGTCTCGTTTGCTCATTAAACCATTCTTATGTTGACCCATACGTTTTCTCTTACTCTTCATTTTCTTCTGCTGTCCCACTGGGCGTGAGGAAGGGAATGACCTTAGAGTGGTGTGGTGTTTAGCTGCCTACTGGAGTTAACCCCCTAGAGCTTACCTTGTTTCCTATGCCTTTTTGACTCCTCATTAGTGTTTTCTCTTTGTTTTTAAATTAATAGCTTAATCTAGCTAGAGATTAGGATGTTTATAAAATACCTGGCTAACAGAAATTTCATCTGCACATCTGTGGCTGTTTGAAACAAAGATGACTCTTTAGGCTTGCAGCCCCAATACTTTCCTTTAGATCACTCAGAGTATAAAACATCATTTTACTGCATAGGCTGATGTAGGAACTAGACATTTTCAGGATCAGTAAAGAAGCAACTTCTTGCAACTGTGATTAGGTCAGGTTCTAGAAAGAAGGGAAGACTCAGCTCCTGGAACAGCTTGTAACTGGCTCTTCTGTTTGTTTCTTGGAGTTCTTTTAATCTAGAAGAGAGGAACTGACACTGAACAGTTCATTGCAATGTGCTTAATAATGACTTTCTTAGGTATTTATTTTACTTTCCTAATCTGCTGCAGCTGCTACAAAGTAGTTTCAGGTTTTCTGTTGTACCTTAATGGATGGGAGATTTTGAAAGAGGTATACTTCTAACTGTTAAATAATATTATGTTATAAACTTCAGCTTAACCTCATCTTTATTTTGAATGGGATTTTTGAGTGGTCCAGTGCTCTCAGTATGAAAATATTAGGGCCCCAAATCTCCTGTGGTTCCTTATAAGAGTGAAAAACACAGTGTGGCTTATGTGCAGTAACTCCTGCAGGAGTCTATGTGCAGTTAATCTATTCAGCATGAAGCCATGCAGGACTTGTAAACTTTCCAGGAGTGCATGAAGGGTTTGCTTCTGTTAAAAAGTACTACACAGCTCCTAGTGTCTGACAGAATTATGAAACATGTTGGAGTCCTGTGGAGCATGAGGCTCTACCACAGGTTCTAGCCATGGCAGATAGGTTTGGAGAAATACCTCTCACTTGTCCTTTTCTCAGCTATATCTCATTCACTGCTTCATTTCTGGGCCTACTGGTACCCCCAAACAGTAGCATCTTGGTTCAAAAGCAAATTAAAAAAAATTGGATCAGCTCTCTAGAAATTTCACTGTAATCTTCATAAGTTTTCAACAACATTAGTTTGAGTTGCCTTGTAATGAAACCTATTCTGTAGTCAAACCTGAGCAATGGCAAACAAACAATAAAGGTAGTCTACAGTAATGACACTGATCAGATATTTTGCACTGTCCCAAGAAGAGATAGTTAAAAGACAAATGATGAGCATTACTACTCATAAAGTACAGAGTCCATATGTATGTAAGTGAAAGTCTTTGAAAAGAAGTTTCTAAAGCTAGAGTTGCTGTTCATGGTACCCAAAGAGAGCCTGAGTAACTTCTATTCCTAACTAGCTAGATTTAATTCCAGACCGTTGTAAAAGAGTAAAAGGAAGGCATTTTGGACCTATTTATTCTTATTTATGCATTGTTCTTATAAATTTGTAATGGAAATAGAGGAGGTCAGACATTATATTGCTGTAAGATGACAAATAAAATAGCTAGAGATTGGCAATTAGTGTGTAAGAACAGTTATTGGAGAAACAATTAGATATAAAGCATGCTATGGCAGATCCTCCATTCTAGATTGTCTTGCTTAATTGCTTCGTCTCAAATATTGAAACCTCTGCTGGTGCTATTTCTGAGCAAAAAAAAAAAAATCTGATAAACTGGATTTATACACCCTCATGCATATTTTCTTTTGAATGGTGTGGACGAACAGCAGAAAGCATTGCACCTAATTTTTCTGTGTTCGAGGAGATATTCATAGCTGAAGAAAAAGTACGGACTAGCTTAAATGACAGGTTCCCTTCTAGCATGAAAATTTGAAACCTTATTCTGGTGTTCTAGTAAATATGTTTTTGAACGTGTAAAATAGGTGATTTCTAATTGAAGACAAAAAAGAAGTGATAGAGCTCAATTCTGTTTTGATCAGTTATAACTGATATAGTTTGCTATATTTTCTCTGTGAAGTGTTTGCAATATGCTTTAGTCATGTTGAAGTATTGCAGTTTTGACCTGTTTCGATTTCTTATTTCATTGTAGCATCTTATTTTAAAGCCCAGATTCTGCAGGGTAACAAGATTAGTCTTCTGCACTGCAAGAGTGAGCTAAGAATGATTGAAGACAAACCTGGGATAGTGTTAAAGTGCTTTCTAGTTATGTCTTGGACAGCATTGCAAGCTGGAAGTATTTCTCCATAAGAGCAGGGCTACAATAGCATGACATTGCTTCAGAGTTAGTGCAGGTATCTCTACAGAGTGCAGCACTGTGCTGTGTTGACAGATTTATTCACAGCTTTGAACACACTTCATCTGAACTTGTCCATGCCTCTTTTTATGTTCCCTTGCAAACTAATCTTTAATGCTCAAAGGAGCAGGAGGCAAAACTGCCAGCACTGGTGGTCAGATTATTTCTGGAAGTAGATGCAAACAGCAGCCTTACTGTGGCGTGAGTAACAGAGTTGTGCTGCATGGTTTTGATACCTGCAACGGCAGTGTGACCTGTGAGTGCATGAAAGGCACCACACACCTGCTAGAACCTGCACTACGTACAGTGCCCTATATATACCTGGCTGCTGCTACACTCAAAGCCCCTTTGGCTGAGATTAGGAACCTACAAGTTTCAGGAGAGGCTGCCTCATGCCTTATGTAGGTACAGAGCAGAGGGAGCTTCACAGAAGTAACTTAACATAGTCTGTCTGATGGGTTTTTCCCTCAGTTATTCAACTTGATAATGGAGCAGCACAGCTCTGTGTAAAACTGTTTTGGGGTTTTTTGCCAGGTTCTTGATTACAAACAACCTTTGGGATGGCTCTTGAACAGTCATCCATCACAATATAACAGCTTCTTACTAGAGAGGTGATGAACATGACATAGTGGTTAATCTCTTCATACCTGGTAGGCAGTTCTAGTCCCCTTGCTTGGGTGCACTGGAGAAAATGAGATTTATGCCCATGTCACTCTTATGTAATTAGAACTCAAATCTTTAGGAGCTTTGGCCAATGCACATTGCAGTGAGGCTGCTGAAACTTCTGTCTGAAAGGCTCTGGTAGAGTGGGTTTGCCTAGAATTTCCTGACAGGCATAATTACATATAATGTCACTCGTGCTGTTTACAAAACATAACATGGGGTGGTAGTTATTGCTTTTGAGAAGTGTGCAGTCTTTTCTGAAGTCATTTTTAAATATGATTCATGTGGAAAATTGGCATTTGCAAGCTTTGTACATAGACTTCCTATCCCTAGGAGCCTTTCATGTGGTTGTGTTTTAGAAGTACATACTTTTAGGCAGCAATAGGAAAGTATGGTGAAGGGAAAATAAACAGAAACAAGTTTATTTCTAATGACAATGGGCCCAGGACATCTTAGTTTTCTGCATCTGAATCATTGTACCTTTACACTGATGACTCTACTACTTCCTCTGGCTACTACCATTTAGCACAGAGGGGAATTACACCCTTGCAGTGTCTTTAACTTTTGTGCCACCACTGACCACCTGAGCATACTCATGGGAAAGCTTTGCTATCAGTTCTCTCATCTTTTTTGTCTTCATTCTTTCCATGCTCAGGAAAGACATTGCATAAGAGATACTGAAATTCATAGGAGCCTTCTAGGGCAGATTCAGTAAGGATGTTTTCTGTGGCCAGATTTGTGAGTCCACTGGTTATGGGTCTGTGACATGAGATCAGAACATTCTCATATGAATCTGAGTCAGAAGGCCTAAACTAAAAAAATTTTCTTGTTATGTCAATAGAACTCCATTTTCCAGAACAAAAGCATGTTCTTTAGCATTATCCGATGCTTCACAAAAACTCCCACCTCAAACCCCATCCATATCTCCTTTTTTTAACTAGTTCCAGGTCTTTTATCCAATATGATGTCCATTGTATCTGGCTAAAATAATTGAAACACACTGGGAAACTTGTGTAATAAAAACCAAAATGAGATCATTTGAATGAATGATAAAATACAGTCAAGTCAAGACTGGAGCACGACTGCAGATATTGTGCAGTTCAGCACTCTCTTAAAAGGAAGGTCTTAGAGTCATTAACCCAGAACCCCATCAGGTTGTGCCCTAAACATTTTCAGTGAAAGAGACTCCATTTGTCAGGTAAACCTGTTCCCAGGTGTAACTAGGTTCAGTGAAAAAGCTTCTTCAGAACTCTCTCTGAGGCAGGATATTATACTGGCTTACAAAAACGGTGAGTGAACAGATTTTGCCCATTCATTTGCTCAGACTTTGTTGATTCCCATTGCTGTGCATGAAATACAAAATGCTTGTTGTAAATGTTATAGTCAAGATAATTAGTGTTACAGAGAGGACAAGGGATGCCTACTGTTCAGTCAAAGCTTACTGTTGTCGTTCTTGATACACAACCAAGATGTTTTGGTTCTTGGTATTTGAACCAAGGTTTCCTGGGTTTTAGGAGGCAGCGGTTGTCAGAGGACAATCTTTTGCTTAAGGATCCCAGCTGCTTGCATTTTCAGGAATTTTGGACAATGAGGAGAAACCTTCCCTGTTTTTTCCCTTGTCTGGTTGAAATGTTTTTTCCCTGTCTGGTAGGAATATGTCTGTTCACGAGGGTTCATCAGGAAAAGGAACGGCATAAGAGGCCCTGCAGCCTTGTTTCTGTCCTCCTGCCATTGTGATGCAGGACCTCCTGCTGATGACACATCTCTGCTGTGGCTTTACCAAAGTACAGATCTTCTGGTCTTTATGTTAACTAACAATCATCCTCTCACTCCTGAGGGCAGTATCTCAGGATCCGGCTTCTCTTTCTCCAAACAGACTATTCTTTTAACTTTGTCCTCTTCTTATTTCAGGTACTTGTAAACACACATGCTCTGCTGTTCATATTTCATTTGTACAAATCTTAAAATTTCCATGGAAAAGATCTACAATTCAAACTTGCCTCCAAGTATGTGCCATGAGCTTATTACCCATCCATGTTTCTTTTACTCATACATGTATCCATTAATAAGAATATTCAACAGCAGAAAATAGTAGGGCCAGTGATTTACTGCCACTCCTTCTTGTTTGAAACTGTCTGCAAACCTCAGGAAAAAAAATTTAAATATCCTTGTTTATTTTAGAGGAAATCAATGACACATGAGGGAAAAGTGTTCTAATTCATATCTGCAATTACTCTCTATTTTGGAGGAGACATTTTCTCTCTGCTCAGCTATTTCTAACATAAGAAGCTATGGTAGAAATAGTCATGTTATTTTTGTTTAACTTCCTTAATCCCATGGTGCTATGAAACTGCTGTTTTTTCTGTCACTTTGACATATCACTCCTTTCAAAAATTTGCCTAAGCAGAGTAATTATTTCAAACTCCTCTTCTGACAATTGATTAGAACAGGTTCTGAGGATAAAACAATGTTTTTAATTAGGTTGAACATTAGTTTGAATCCACAATGCTTGAAAAGAAGAAATGCTACTTGTTATTATTAAACCAAGGAACTCTTTATCAAAGTCATCAAAAATTATCGAAACCTAGGAGGTAGGTCACTGTTTGTCTTGAAGAACAGATTAAGTATGAAAACTATATTCTTATGGTTCTTCTCAGAAAAAGTAGTCTGTGACCTTTCAGCACTGCTAAACAAGAGATAAGATTATTATTTCTCACACTGGGAAATAGAATGTATTTATTTTTTTAATATAAAACAGTATTATCAAACCAATTACATAAATCTACTAAAGTATGAAACTGAAAAAAAATCTTTCTTAGCTAGTTTATACAAAGGTCCATATTCTGCTAAAAATTATTGTCCTCAGCCAGACCAAACTTCCATGGAAGTCAGTGGGTGTCTGTTTGTTGGATACATACTTTAATATGTAGGCTGGATAATTTTGAATTGAAGTGTAAAGACACTTCAGATCTAACACTAGTTAGCAAACTAAATGGACTTTAAATATCCTCATTGGTGAGGGAGGAAACTGAAGGCATGAATGCTCCTCCAATAAATCATTGTATGTCATCTCTCTTCTGTAACAACCTTGTGAAAATTCCAGCTGTAAAGTACCTGCTTACACAGCTTGGTCAGCACTGTATACATGCTGAACTGTTTTCTCTTGCTTCTACTGTTTCTGTTGCAGGTTGGAATCCTTGACCTTCTATAAGTGTCAAATCTGCATTGCTGAGACACGTCCTCCCAGTTTTAAGACTCTGAAAAAAGGGCATAAGCAGAGTTCAGGTTTTTCTGTACCTTGCCTAAAGAAATCCTCAGGCTTCTTCTTTAAATTAGCAAGTTAATGCAGAAGTGTCCGGGTTCCAGTTAGCACAGGGTTAATTTTTGCTGTGGACAGGAGGGGGCATGGCTAGGACCTGAAGGTTATCCTATAACACCTCACATCATTTTCCAGAAACAGGGGAAGGAGTCTTTTCTTGGCCGGGGCAGCATGGCTGTGGTTCCCTCTTTTCCACATGGTGAGCATTCATGTGTGAATCGCTTGCCTCTCTTGTACACTCTGTTATTAATATTGTTGCTCTTGCTGTTTGTTTTCTTATTTCATTGCTGTTTCCAGTAAATTGATGTTATCTCAACCCATGATCTTTACCTTTTGTGCTTCCAGTTCTCCTCTCAAGCCTGCTGAATGGGGGAGGAGAGGAAGCAGGACGTGAGTGACCATCACTTCGTTTAGAGTGTTTCAACTGGGGAGTAACATTCTTAAACCATGACAGGAAGGAATCCAGCATTTTTCTGGGCTGGCTGCCTCTCTGTTCGTTCCTCAGTATGAATTACAGCTATCGGAGTCTGCACAGCCTGCTTCATCTCCTCTGTGATTAAACTGATGTTGCTTCAAAGCATCTTTCCCTTCATGCGGGGAATGAATTCATCCTGAACCTCTGTTTTTGGAGAAGAATTCAAGCTGCCCATGATATATCAATGTAGGTGACAAAGCTGACTGGTAAGTCAACAGAAATTTAAGAGCTAATTGTTCCTTCAGCCTCAAAAATTCAATCTGGATCTCCTGTCACACCAGAAGGTTCCAGTTAAAGCCTTAAAAGAGAGCAGCAGCATGTTCTCCCTCATCATACTTCCCACCTCCCACCATACTGCCTGTAGATTTTGACGTGGGTTTTGTTAGGTTGCTGGGCTTTTT
>WAAE01036226.1:0-10882 GCA_013400495.1 Nicator chloris | reverse complement strand
CATTGGCTATTCTCACCCAAAATGAAACCCCCTTGAGGTACACACTGGACTTCCCCATACTCCTGCATTACCCACCATGTGCACCCAGTGTCTTAAGAAAAACATGCTACAGATGGGTTTATACATGTCCCTTTACCCTTTACATATGTCTATTTGCCTATGTCCCTTTACCTTTTACCTATGCCTAAGGCAGGGACAACCCAAACTGTTACATTATCTCTTATTGGTCTGTATATATGGCATGGCCCCACAGATGTGGAGATCCCCGGGCTGCAGCATAAACTCAGCAAGTTCCATGCAACAGTGGCCTGCTCATCCCGCTTAGAAGTAGCAATTGCAACTCCTACCTTTAAATGTGCAGAAAGATTCTTTCAAGTGAACTTCATTACAGTTTTGACTGTAGAAATAAACTATAATAGAGCTGTTCCTTGCAAGAAAAACCTGTAATTGCTTGAAAGTCAAAAAAGGGATCATGTCTGCAATGGGCCGTTGCTGCATGGCATGCTGCATGTTGGAGGCTGACTGATCTTGAGAGAAGAGATTTGCAAAGTGAACAGTCGCAAAACTAAAAGTTAACTCATAAGTCATGTGATCAATAACAATAAATAATTACCAAGTTACATGGAAATCAGAATAAGTTATACTTAATTGAAACAAATACTTCAGTGACATTCAGAGCCCAGTGAAGGATATCTTATCAGCTGGAATCCCCAGATTGAATTTATGCTCTCAGGTTAATTTCCATTTGTATAACTTGTTTTGCACAACCACTTAAAGATTACATGTTTTTTTCATCAGGCCTTTTCTTGACCTAAGATGATTTAAACATTTGGGAACACAAGAATCTTTGCTGTCTTCTAACTTCAAAACTCTCAGCCAGACAAGAAGCGTCATAGCCAGGCTGGAACCAGGGCAGCTTCAGAGGGGAAAGGGAAAGCAGTCAAAACAGGATTTTCTACTCACTAACCATATCACATGATCGAGTTCCTAACGTACTCAGTGCTTATGATTAGAATTTTGCTTTCAATAGAACTCAAATTATGTTTCCCATGCCTAACTAACTTTTTTTTTAAATCACATGAGCTCTCAGACCTTAGCACTGTAGACCTGGCCATGGACTCCGTTTTTCATCATTCTGGGGAAGAAAAGGATGAAGGGGAGAGTCAGTTTGCCGTGGCTAATATATGAAAAGTATGAGTGGACAAGATTATTTTATTCAGCTTAGCAGGAGAATCTTATGATTTGGGCTGTACCTTCACTACAGGCTTCCAAAATCAGTGAGGATGTAATAGATGCAGAGTTCTGGGCAGAAAAAGTCGAAGTGCAAAAGTCAAACCAACTTAAGACTGAAGGCCAAGGCATCCTTTGTGCACAGTGCAGCATAGCAGTGTCCAGGATCTCCTCTACATAGTTGTTTTTTGGATAATTAGCTCTGAACAATAATCCTCTGTTCAGGATCACTACAGTGGCCCCCTGAATATTTCTGGAGTTTACCTAAGCATATAGCTGTAGAATAGGATCTGAGCTGCAGGATAGAATCAGGAATGTGAACATAATTAATTAATATAATTGATATTTACCACTTCAGTTTTTAATCTAAATTTTTTCCTGCTGTTATCACTTGTTTCTTGGATGCCTGGTCAAACTGCAGAATGTTGTTGTGCTTTATAAAACTAAGAAAAAATTTATAGTTCTTGCTTTAATGGTCTAATACAATAGGACTGGACAACATAGTGGAAAACATATCTATGGAAGGAGAAAATACAGAAGGTTGAAGTTAGTATAACAACAAAACCTTGTGAATATCTGACAAAGCCCAAGTAACTGTTATTCCTCCTGAAATAATATAAAAAATCAGGAAACAAGTCAAAGAGAGTGAGCTTCCGCAGAACAAATTCCATGTGAAAACTTAGTTCAGCCACTGCATTCCTATTCTCAAGTTTCCACTCATTTAATGGTATTTTATGTTCCAACTTTCCTAGGAAAGCAAAAAACCTGGCACAACCTTAACAAACTGGCTCCAGTTAACAGGCTCTGTCAGCTGCAGCCAGTTAACACTTGTGTGAGCTCTTCACTGTCTTCATGCCACAGAGCAGCACGAGAGCCAACTGGACAGGTTGAGGCACTGCTTGTAGTGGTGATGGTGCTCCCCATCAACCTTTGCCTTTGCTGCGGACATGAACCTAATTTTGGATAATGCAATCATAAGACTTAAGTAGGAGCTATGTTATAGAAAAGTTCAAGTGAGACTCCACTCCAGGACAGTATCAAAAGAGCCGCTTTCCTGCCTGTTACAGCTCCTTTGTGGTGAAATTTTCTTATCGCCTCTTGGCCCCTTTGTTATAGCGGTCTGAATGACCAGCTCAGTGGGCCAACTTTCCAGCAGAGGCACGCACTATTGCATTTCCTGGATCACTAGAGTTTTGGGATGACTGAGTGGATATACTTTGCAGGGCCAGGGAATCAGCTCCCAGGTATTCTCACTCATAAAAAAGTTCTCAGTTTTACAGAACTCAGCTCACATCATTACAGTGTTTAACTCAGAACCTACCACCTCCCACTTAAAACAATGGAGATTCTTTCTTCCTCCCCATTCTCAGGAGAAGAAAATGCAATACTATAATGGCCAAGATTTTTAAAATCTGGATGTCAGTGTATCTCTGGGTTATTGTATTTATTGCAATTGCTTTAGAGAGAAGATTCTGTTTTCCAAAACAAGACTCAGTGAGGAATGGGAGATCTGTAATACCAGGGAATTTATACTACAGTGATAAATTACTTTATTTGTTTTTTCCTTATTTTCATTCTGTTCATTCCATATCCACACCATACACAGGATAAAACCAGAGATTATTCATGTGAATAAGGTTATTAGCCAATATACCAGATTACTAGTACAAAACACATATCCAGGTGTGAAGCAGAGTAATTTAGTTTTTCAGTCTACTTTCAGATCAGCTAATCTGTAGCTCATTTAAATTCACCATTTTAAAAGAGACTTCTAGCACATGTGGTGGTGCATTCCTGCTGTCTCCTAGACTGCTCTGAGATCTCAGAAATTCTTGTTAGGCTTTGGCCTCGATAAACTGCTCTCAGGTGATGGATGTTCCCTTGAACTTATCAAAAACATCTTAGGAAATTCTTTTGCTTAACCAAGGAAGGGGACAAGAGGTAATTCTGAAAGCCTTGGAACTTAACTTGCCTGAATCATTGCCCAAATGGAATAATATTATTGTTACCAAAATTTTGAGGAAAATTACTGGTCTGGATTGAGGCCAGGATGGGAGACTGACTGATGACTAAAGCCAAGCAACCTACAACCCTTTGAACAGCAGTCCCAAGTGAGGCCCTTTGAGCTCCCCTGGGCTGCAGTGGCTGCACCAGCATCTTGCACAGGGTCTGTCGGAGGTCACCAATTCACAGGTTTGAGAACTCAGAACAGTAATTGAAAACTGAAAACAGGGCCTGTGCTGGTACCCAGCTCCTTGAGGCTCAACCCTTCACCCACATTTGTTGTCAAGCTTAACAGGTACCTTTTATGTATATATCCATGTATACATTTGTGTTTGTGTGTGTCTGAATTCATTCAAATATCCTCTATCAAATAGAGTGTGAGTCTGCCATCTTGAATCTATTACCAAGCCACTTTTGTAATTATAGTAAATCCTGTTGCTTCTCTTTCTAAATGTTAAATTTGTCAATGATTGTGCACTGCCAAATCTTTTAGACATAAACCATTGACCAGGGGGCTGGGACTGAGATTGTGCTCAGCTGCACCTAGGCTCCATCAGGAGTTTAGAAAGCAAGGGGGTCCTCACTGAACTTCATGGCTCAGCAGGGGGATCCCCTTACCTCCCTTACCCATTTGCATCCTTATCATTTTGCATCCTCAGACCATCTGTGGTGTGAATCATTCTAAACAGATTCTAATGCAATTGTTTCAAGTATGCTTCATAATGCAATTTTTCTATGTATGCTCCATCTATATACTAGGTCATAGAGGGAACTTTGCCAACAAACTTTGTTAAGTCACGCTTTCACAAATTTGTATGGAATGTGCTTTTGCCAATACCCTCAATGGTGATTCTTTAAATGACCTAATTGACTCATTTATGACATCGTTGAAAGAAACCAGCTTGTTCAAAATGGAGATATAACTGTTTTTCATGCCACTCACAGACCCCAGAGTATCCTGGATAATGAAATAGGAGACTAGACAGAAAAATTCAATAGAGGAAAAGGCAGTTACAAAATGGAAAGACACAGCATGAGGCTCAGAAACCTCAGCTTAGAGCCTGAAGCAAACCTGGTCTCAAACAATTGCTAATACCTCCTGTCCCCCCCAGTGCTACAGTCAGGGTTCTGGGCAGACTCACAGATCTTCTGGAAGATGACAAAAAGAGCATAGTTGTTTCTCCCCATTAAGAGAAAATTTGAAGGCACTTGATTACTTTCTGTAAAAATATCAGATTACAAAATGTTGTGTGGGGTGAGGAAGTTTTTGAGCTAAAACCTGATGTTGGCCTAAGAACAAAGGAGTGCAGACTTGCTATCAGTAAGTTTAGAACAGACATTTGGGAAGGTCACTGGAGCAGGGAGGTTCCAGCACTGCCTGCCCCCAGGACTGCTAGAGAGAAGCTGCCAGCCTGGCTTTTGAGAGAAGCATAGCTGAATTTTTCAGAGGGCAGTTTGATGAGGTGCCAGAAGGAATGAGGACTCCTAAGCCAGGAACCAGTGCCAGTCTGGGTTCTTTAACTGAAAGCTTATCAGCAAAGGCATCTCTTGTCTATAAATCATTTGCTTGGCACTCCAATATATGGCAATTCCTATATTCAGAATACATTACTTAAAGTGGAGGTGAGACACTACTTCCTTGTCATAATTTGAGCACTTGAAATAACATGTTTATTTTCCAGGAATTCTTAGCTGGAAATGACACTTACAAGAGATTTTCACATATGGTTTGTTCTCGGTTGTATTGTGTAGCAGCCTGAAATGCAGACCTCTGACCTCTTCTGCTGCCTGTAGTCTGTCCTACTACTGCGATCAGCCATGAGGCAATGATGACAGCTGACATCACTAAGGTCAAGCAGTGAATGTATTTTCTGTCACAGAGATGTGTTTATCCTTGTGTCTTCACTGTTATTTTGGAAATCTTCTTTCAGAGTAGCTATAGAATTCACACCACCAATCTGTAAGAGAAAAGAAACAGAAGCCTGACAGGATTTCTCTGATGCAAGCTTTGAAACCTTCCTGGGTAAAAGGACTACATTTCTTTCAACATTGTGAGTGGAGAAGTGTTTGTTATGCCCCTTGTGAGCATGGCACAACTCAGTATTTTTGGTATTAAGAAAGAAAGTGATGCTGATTGCTGTGTAGCCAAAGTCTGCCTCTCTTCTCTGCAGCGATATGAGCACAACAGGGTACAGCTCATCTCAAACTCCCAGTCATGGTGCAGGTTTCTCATCACATTCTAAAAGAGAGCTTTCCACAAAAAACTTTGCCTTTAAAAACTTTTTCTCACAAGTGATGTGTGAGAACTCCAGGTCCTCAGGATGGCAGTATGAATCTGAGAGGAAAACTGTGTCCTTAGAACACCAGGTGGCCCCACTCAGGAATTGTGCTTACCTCAGGCAGGCACTAGATCCTGGTCCACAGGCTGTGCCTGCTGAAGGTCTGGTCTTGGAGAAACAGCAGATTAGAAACTGCTTGGAGAAGTTCCAAGATTCTTTCTCTCAGACTGACTGCTTGTGACCTCAACACTTTTCACTTCCTGGGGCGTTGTGCCCTTTCTGCCAGCCCTGGCTGAGTAATCATAGTTATTTTCTCATCTCAAAAGACAGAAGGGGAAATGTTAATTTTCTGCTCACAAACTCGCTCTCCTTAACTTGCTCTTCCTAACAGACCTGTAATGTATAATAAGAAACTTACTGGCTAAGAAGTCTCATATTGGAAACCTCCATCCTCATACTCATGAAAGGGTTTGCACAAACCTCAGTGAGAACCAGGCTAGCAGGACAGATGGAGGTAGAATTTTATGCAATAAGTTTCTAAATTAATCTCACACTCAGGAGCAAAATCTCCACCTTGCCAGATCAAAGTGACCACTACCAGACATTTCCACCCCAAGCAGAAGTAATGCAACTGGAATGTGCAGGGCAAAGGCTGACACCAAGGAATTGCTCACATTTTTTCCACTTTAATTTTTTGGCAGCCCTGAAACAATCAGTTTCTCCCAGCGTCTGGAATGATGGAAAAAAAATTAAACATTTTCCAAAATCAAATAACAGCCATAGTCTTTAGGTGGTCCTTTCAGATCTATGCTGATTTCCATGACAGTAATTGATAAATCTCCTCTTGACTAGATCAGTAATCACACTCCCACATATAGATCTTAGCAATATAATTTCTCAATTGTAAGACTGACTGTTCTGTTTGAATATTTCAAGACTGAACTAGCAGACTATAATTATGTTGGGGGTTAGATTTGTTTTTTTTACTTAAAGAATTTTTTCCCATAAGTTGCCAGGGAACTAACTACTGAGTACTTATGGGTGCTTGAGGAAAACTAAGGAGTGGCCAAAGGAGAGGAGTATAGCACCAGGCTACACCTTTTTTTTAGGGGGCTTCTCTGGGAGTTTCTCTCAGAGGGGAAAAGATACAGTGAGGTTTGGGGACAGGCAAAGGACAGGGCTGGGAGCAGCTGCGCTATCTCGCTCTCAGCATTGGAAGGAGGACAGCCAAGCTGTTGCTTCACTGTCACCACCAAAGTCCAGTCCTAGGGACCTACCGCCATCTGTTTGTGTGTCCAGGAATTCTGGGCTCACCTTTTACTGCCCTGCTGGAGCTGAGCCAGCCCTGTCCTGCCACAGCTGCTTCTTCAGCTCTACTCTGAGTCTTTTTGCTACGCTGTAGTGTGCAGTTCCAGCTACCACTGAGGAGCTTCTGATACATCTCATCCACCAGCCCAGGATTTCTGCTCATTCCTGCCATTTCCAGCTGGGTGCTCCTCTGTGTTGCTCTTCACACAGGTAGATCTAGTACAAGAGTTTCTTCAAAACTGAACAGGTAAGGCTTCTTATGTGTACTATATGTTTCACTACACATTTCAGTTTCTTCTTTAGCGACTATGATATGACAGGAGGGTCTCTGACTGCCTTGTACTCAAGGAGAAAAAGCCCAGGTGTAAAAACAGTCAGTAGGGGTAAACAAAATGACAGAAAAAAAATGAAAATGTCAAATCAATATTTTTTTGGTTGACATACTGAAATTATGCCCTAATGGAGATTATGCCGAGCTGAAAGACATATCCTGGAGCAAGACCAGTCTGAAGCATCTCTAAAAATGTACTCTATCTTGTTGACAGAAGTCCTGATAATGGTGGACAGTAACTCAGGAAGGACCAAATTTAAAAACAAATACCAAGGTGACTGTTGATCATCATCATAGTCTCTGAAGACAGCCTGCTCCTGCATGCCAAAACTTCCCACAAGAATGCCAACATCTAAAATTCTTCAATTTCTTAAAATTCAGTCTAACATGTAGCATCTTTGAACATCTAAATCATACTCTTCCAAAAACTGTAATGTACAAGAAAAAGTTCAAACCAGCACTACAGTCCTAAAGAGGATTATCTTTTTCTTTTCAGGCTTTCTTCCTCTGAAAGACAAGCATTCAAATAGGTGGTGGTGACATTTGTGTTTTTAAGAGGCAGATAATGAAACAGTTTGCAAAGAGTACCATTTCTTCTCTTCTAGAAAGCACAGGCTTTACACAAGTAATGAGTGGAAACATCTGCAAACTACTTAGTTTCCTAAAAACTCAGTTCTCTAACAAATGAATCCTTGGTCTGAAACTATATGTTGTCTAAGAGTTTGTTATTTCCAAAGTCTAAAATATACCTGATCTCATTAACTTTTCTTGCTGGAAGAACAATCCTCTCAGTGATGTGGCCTACAGAGAGAAGGTGGAGTGAGTCATGAATCTCTGACTGAAAGATATGCCCTGGAGTGGTTTCCCAGCTGACTTCCTACAAGATCTGACTGGATTCAGATTTATGGTTCTGAGCTATTGGGCAGAAATACACAGGTCAGTTTAGCCAGCAGCAAACTGCCAGACAACCATTAGATTCATGCAATGCAAGACCCCCAACACAAGAAAGAATCAGGCCTGTTGGAATGAGACCAGTAGAGACACAAAGATTATCAGGGGGACAGGGGACCTTCTCTATGAAAACAGCCTGGGTGGATTGCATTTTTTAGGCCTGGAACAGAGAATTCTCCAGGGAGATCTTACAGAATTTTCCAGTACCAAAAAGGGTGCTATAGGAAAGCTGGAGAAGGAGATTTTACAACAGCATGCAGTGACAGGACAAAGGAGAATGGCTTCAAATTTAGAGATAGTAAGTTTAGAGTCTGAGAAAGAAATTTTTTTATATGAGAAAGAAATTTTTTACCATGAGGGTGGTGAGGCACTGAAACAGGTTGCCTGGAGATGTTGTGGATGGCCCATTTCAAGGCAAAATTGGATGAAGCTTTGAGGCACTTGGGAGGTGTCTCTGCCCATGCCACGGTGTTGGAACTAGGGAATCTTTAAGGCATTTCCAACCCAAACCATTCTATGATTTTATGAAATCCTGAGATTCCAGGGCCCGATGAAAAAAACTCAGGTCCACTCTGAAAAGGCAGACACATATTTGAGAAACATGACATTCAGATCCCATGGGGTCCAAGAACTGATAGAGAAGCTGGAAGCCTCTGCACCACGCAGAGTTAATTATCAATCCAGTGCTCAGGGCAGTCTGCATGATTTCCTGCAAAGTCTCCATTGCCAGTGTGTGACAGCATCTCCTCCAGGGTTGTGAGCAGATACCAGTCCTGACTGTGACACCGGACCTGCGTGGAGGTGTTTGTCACACACATTGTGTCTATGCCTGGTTTTAAACCCATGGTTCTGAGGGTTTAGTTGTCTCCCATTTATAGAGCACAGTGGAGCTGCTGCCAGAAGAAGGTGTTCTGCGTCTCCTCTTCTGCACAGCAAGATGGGAATGTAGTCTAGCAAGGTGCTAAGCACCCAGGTTGGGAGCAAAAAATATGAAACCATTACTCTGCCAAGGCAAACACCAGCCATGGGAGTGAAAACTGCTAATTTTCAAGTTCATACAGCTGGCAGATGGCTTACCCAGGTCTATAATGTCAGTGTGGATACTGTAGATTTTGCAGCTTTCTAAAAAGGGACCAGACTTTCAGTCACATCTGGCTGACTGCTATGTTCACATCTAATGTTAAACAGCATATTGGCAGTGGGAATACAAGAACAGTGGCAATTAGTTCATACCAATAGCTATGCATTTTCACTTCTTTTGCTTTAAGAATCTCAGGATGAATCATATTGTGCTGAACCTGCATTTTCCATGATCAAGGAGTGTTGCTGTATGCCTAGTTTGTGCAAGAATTTGTTGTAGTTTTCTCTTATGCTGAGACATTTCTGTGAAAATATTGCTGTATAGCTATTAAGAGGGAAATACTCTAATGGACTAATGAAATTACCAACTGTTTAAAATTTGAGCCAAATATCCCATTTCCTCCCTGAATGCTGTTAGTAGAATAAATGTAGCTATTATTAGAGTGAAGAATATACCTTGTATATCTTATATCAGATAAAATGCTGTTCTACCAGTAAGCTCCTCTCCTCTTTTTGCCACTTACTGTTGCATTCTGTGGTACTATCCAACACACAGACCGGTTTTGGAAACATATCTTCTAAGAAGTGATCTCTTGTCTAACACTAGCAGCTCACAACTATTTGTTGCTTGAAGCAAATTTTCAGCTTACCAAGCACAGCCTGTAGAAAAGTTTGTGGTTTATTCCAGTCTTTGTGGTTGATTCCAATCTGATTGGTTTATCATAAACTGCAAGGGGTTGTGAACTGCCATGCACTGAAGATCCTAATTTCTGTTACTACATAATCCAAACAATAGGGTGGCTTCAAAAGCCTCTTTTAAGGTGTAATCCACAGTGTAAGGCATTTCTACTCTATTGCTGAAGAAAATGTAGCCATGAAAGTTTAACGGGTTTAGGTAAAATCTGACCACTGTAGAGGAAAGTATGTAATAGCTTTACATATTTATATATGGTAGATGTGTTCATGCCCAATAATATTTCTGATTCAGCCTCCCATTTAGTATTGTTTCATTAGTTGACGTCTGGACTCCTATGTAAGGAAAAGTGCAGCTCCACCAAAGACACCCACAAGAGTTTTTTATATGCTGAAGGCCCACACAGTGTTGTTCTGTAATCAATACCAGATATTAAAAAAAAAAAAAAAAATCATCAGAATCCAGAAACAGAAAGTAACAGTGAAAAGGCAGTACCTAGTACCAAGGGAAATCATACCAGCATAATCAACACTCACTAAGAAGTGTGTAGGTGATGGAGAGGAAATGCAAAATGTTTTGCACAGCTCCCAGTGCCAGCTGAGCAGTTACATATAAATGTCACTATGTTTCTTTGCCTCAAAATATTCTCTGTTCATTGAAAGTGTAAAAGTATGTCTGCCGATTAAGACAATGCAGATGTTTTGCATTGTGTAGTTAATATTTTTAACAAGAGAATTGTAGTTTTCTGTAACAATGGTAAAAACCGACAAACATGCTGTTATAAGCTTTTTTAAAAAAAAAAGGGTAGGGGGTGGGGAATCCAGTATTCACACCCAGAGCAGGTCCATCATATAAGATGAAGAAGGTTAATGGTCTGTGAGAAAAAACGTCATCTCATAGTGGCAGAGACGGCTGCGATGAACCTCTGTACAGCGAAAGGTCAGTGGTGGGCAGACCAACTTCTAATGGCAACTTACACGGGTAGATAGTGATAGGACAAGGGGA
>WAAE01036225.1:0-26576 GCA_013400495.1 Nicator chloris | reverse complement strand
ATACTACTAATAATAATTTCTCCACTTCTTTTCTATCTTCCTACTATTATACTTTAAAATCTGAGGGCTTGAGCAATCATTGACATCAAAGCCTTCAAATTCCATCTTTTATTTTGGAATCGCCCTACTCCCAAATTTATATGCAGATGAGCATACAACAAAATATGGTAATGCCTACAATGACTGCAGCTATTTTGCAGCCATTAATTTTGTACTTAATAAATACTAAGCCAAACCCTGGAATAGCTTTATTAATCAAACACTTCTAGAGACAGATCTCCAGCTTGACCCATTTTAATAGCAAATCTAATTTTGGGGATCAGAGCAGAACAGACTGCAGCTCTTTTCCTAAGAATGCTGACATTTAAGTAAACCTTACCAAAGAATGCTTGCCTGATCGAGGACTGACATTTCCTTTCTCTAACTTGCTTAAATAAAACATCGGCTTTCTGGCCAACTCCTACAGTACCCCAAAGCAGCTGTATATCACTTTCAGTTGCAACTTGTGAATACTTTCTTTTTCTTTCTGTCTCTTTATTTTGACATGCATATTATGTTAGCTGATTTCAATCATGTTGCATGAGTGGATGACATACCTTAAAAGATTAAGTTTTGCCACCTGGGACTACTCCAGAAATTCAGTGCTTTATAGCATCTCATACCCTTCTTCATCCTCTATGCGCCTGCACTATCAATGGTAGCTTTCTTCCCTATTTTATGCCAAACGACAAGACTTTCAAGGCTGCAGTTGACACAAGTCAGCTTGAAGTGCCATTCCCCCCCCATTCCCATTCCAGGATGGAGCTGCTCCATTGTGTACAACGCTCTGCTGCCATCTATTTGACACAAGAAATACAACGCTCTGAATGCCACAGCTGGTTTTGCCTTCCCTTTCCCGCACCTTTCTCTTCCCCTGCAGCAGCTGTTAGAACAAAATTCTCAGGGAAGTTTTTGATCACTCCTCCCTGCTCATGCCCGGAAGCAGAAACCACTTCAGCAATTACTTTTGTACTAAAAATAAAATAGCTAGAATAACAGCAGATATTTGATTATTGCAAACAAAAGTAAAGTTATATGATACACCACTCTTCTCTAAAAAGGGATTCCTAGTTAACAAATTCCTATTTATAGGCCAGCTCTAAATAAAATATGCTTTAAAGCAATTATTTTAAAATTTGCAATTGAATTGTGCAGCAGCAGCGCTCATTGAGGATTTGATTTCAGCAGGTATCCAGATGTAACAGAGGCCAAGGCACTGAATGAATGTGGATTCACCGGCTGTCCCCCTTCACTACAGCAGACTTAAAATTCAGAAGTCAGTTTGGATGTCAAATCACAGAGCCTTAAAGCAGAAACCACACACAAAGCACGAGATGAAGGAGGTGGTACTTTACCCGTCATCAGGGTCACAAAGATAAACACCACTTCATTCATCACAGCATTCAGCCTGCTTTGTATGTGGCTGCACAAAACAAGAACAGCAGCTGAAAAAAGTCCCCAGCTTGCATTTGTAAAATATCGTGCAAGAGACACCCACTGAAGCCGCAAAAAAAACTCTGTAGGAATCTATAATCTTCAGTTACAGATCCACGACAGTGTACATTCTGCTCTTTAACTACTAAACCATATGGAAAAGTCCTGTCTCAGGGCTCAGTTTGGTCCTTTTCACATCCCTGATTAAGTACTACCTTTTTTTTTTTTTTACATGGCTGCTTTCCCAATACACTTCAGTAGCATATTTGTAGGAATGTGCTTCAGCATTTACCCTGGAAATGATTCATAAGATAAAATGGCAAAATGAAAGACTAAAAAAGTGCAAGCTTTTCACGGGAATTATAAATAACGTCACTGTGATCCAAAAAGCATGTGATCTCTTGTGCATTTTTCTACAGAGAGGAAAAGAACAGGTTAGTTCAGAGCAAGAGTAGGGAGAAAAGGAGGGGGTTTGTTGCTGTAGGGAAGGTGCAGATGAGGGGAAAATGAGAGCTGTGGAATAGGAGGGCACAGAGGCAACACCAGCCTGCAGCAGAAGTCATGAGAGTTCTTCTGTAGTTAAAATAGACCCATAAACATAATGCCTTAATTTTGTAATTGGCATTAACATAAATAGTACTTGGTTTGGAGAGCAATTTGTTAATGCTTGTATTTGCTAATAAATACCAGTACCACTGAGTGTGTTATTCCATTGTTCTTTTTGTGTATTCCTAGCATTTGCAGCTATAATACATATAGTTAACTTTTAATCTGTTTAATAAAATTAATAGTCGCACTAAGTCTTTACCAACGTTTGGGTTTAAATCTATTTAGTCTGACAATACAAGCTGCAATTACAGGATTGTATAAAGTTGCCATAAATATTTAGTGGACCAAGAGAAGAGACATATATAATTCCAATTGCTAACTATTACTGGAATTACCTTTCCTTCCAGGCCACACAGAATCTGTTTGAACAGGTACTGCACATACTACACTAATTGCCCAAAATACTTCAAGTGTAAAGCTACCTAAAATCTGATCACTCAAAAGGAACTAGATTACTTAAAGAGTTTAAGGTACACACAGCAAAACAACACATATAAGCATTTGAAAGAATCGCTTGAGAGGCTAACTCTGCCCTCTGGTGCAGTCCACCCCACAAGGACACAGCATCCTGCACAAAACTCAGGAAAGCATCTGAACAACTGCAAGTCTGAAGTTAAAGCAGTAAAAAGGGTGTGCTGAACAAAATTAAGACAGTTCAGCACCCTACAAGATCACACCCTGAGTAATACCAGCATAATCAAAAGCACTAAAAGACCCTGCAGGATAGAAGGTAGCCCAGCTAGTTTTTATTTCTTTGTATTTACAGCAGAGAGGCTAATTGTCCTGGCTAAGGACCAGGACCCCATCATCTAAAGCCCTGTGCAAAAACCGTGTTTGCTGGTTAGCACAACAATTGTCCAGCAAGGTTTTGTTCCCAAGGCTGGTGTTACGAGCTGCCACCACCAGTAAACTGATGACAGGAGACTGATGGGTACCTGAGCACCCACAGAAGCACAGCCCCACACAGGGTCCTACACTAGTCACGGGTACCCGAGGGCAGAAGGGTCTATATTTACAGCCTGATGGCATAAATCAGCTTTGGAAACTCAACGTTTGGCTAACAAATTGAAAATTAGCCACACACGCTAAAGTGGAAGGAATTTGATATCATATTGAGACAATAACATTTTCTATAAAGCATAGCTATAAAACTCTGTAATGACATAAAATTAAGGTCTGTTTTTTCCTGTGAATAAGTTGTACTAAATCTCTGGAGTATTGCTAATATTCTTTAAAATTGACTAGACTAGATCTTGTTACACTGAACAGTCAAAATTTTTCTTCTATAAAACATAAAAAAAATCCATTCATTTTCTCAGAAGCTGTGAGCTTCTGTGACATTCACAAGAAGCTTAAAACTCAGGCAATAATAAAACAGCATATTGAACAATAAGAACCACAAGGTACAGTGCATAAACCATGAATTACGCAATTACAAGCAATTATAAGCCTCGCTACTAATGGAATACTGGAAAAACTTTACAATTAATTCTTTGAGTTATTTAGCCTACAGTTTCATATAAGCAAAATTGTATTAATGAAAAAAAAGTTTAAAAGTCCAAGTGGCCAACAACAACAAACACCATTTTTTGCCATGAGAAAGTATTGTAGGATCAAAACCAAACTGTGTACATACAATTGCCACACAAAAACAGAAGTAGCATCATTAAGATTTACTTGTTGATGGTATTTATGTGTGATTAAAAGAAGACCCAACAAAGCAGAGAGGAGTATTCCCGTTTAATGGCCCATACTACTGAAACACCTCTCCAGTGCAAAAGACTTATTTTCAGAATTAATCCATCAAATAGACAATGACAGCAACCAGCAAGAGCTATTTTGCTTCAATGTTACTGAGATACTTAAAGCTAAGGAAAACCAAACTGAAGAGTTTCCAACACAAAGAGCTTTAATAGAGAGCTGTTTTGTAAGGAGGGCACATTCCCAAATCTGGCTATTGAACAGCAGGAGACTTTGAAAGGATGCCAGAACTCCGCAATCAGGAGACTCAGTTCCATGCTGTTATTTAGCACCTTGACTTTGCTCACAGCAAAGCACTCACTGGACATGTGCAGTGAAAGTGCCTTCTTCATGTGAGACTGCCTCAGAGCGACACATCCTCTCTGACACAGATTTTGTCATCCATGGTTTTCAGCTACACTGACTGCATGGATAGGAAAGGGATGGGGGAAGAGTTCTGCCTCTACAACCTCACTGATAAAACCTGTAAAGGAGAAAGTGAGCAATATATAGTTTTAATTATCAGATTCACTTGTGTACGAAACAGGAGGATGCCAGCTTCCATGCCATGATCCAAACACTATCTTCTTCACTATAAAGTTGCACAGCACCATCTCCCCCCAGAAATTATCACAACCACAATTACAACCGCAGGAAAAAGCATCCCATAAAAGATTGTGATAGGAAATGAAAAAGATGACCTGTTTCCCATATGGTTCATATTCCTCAGACCACGAGGAGTCTGGGCATGAAAACAGGCTTTACAATGTGATGTAGCAGTAGATAAGGCTTTCTTCAGGTAAGCTAAGAAAGCTCATACTCATATATCCTGGTCCTCATGGGTGAATCTTGCCATCCTGGTATCTGCTATGGGGACAACACAGCAGGTGCAAGCCAGAAGGTTTCTGGAGGGCATTGATAACCTGATGTGGGTGACTGAAAAGCTCACAAGGGGAAATGCTATGAACAGACAATTCTTACAGTCAAGGAAGAACTGGTCAGAGTAGTCTTGGCCAACAAAAGGCTGAGGGGACTGGAGCATCTGTCTTTTGAGGAGAAGCTGAAAGAGCTGGGGTTTTTTAGCTTGAAGAAGGCTCAGAGTTATCTCTCTGATGTGTCTGTCACCTGATGAGTGGGATGGGAAAGGATGACTGAGACAGACTCTTCTCAGCCATATACAGCAACAGGAGGTGAGGCAAGGGTCAGAAATTGAAATACAAAATGTGGCATTTAAAAATATGAAAATTTGTGGGGGTGTGTGCTGTTTTTTTACTGTAAGAGTGAAGTAGCTGCACAGGTGAGGAAACAGGTTGCTCAGAGAGGCTTTGGGGTCTCCATCCTACTTAACACTAGATTCCCAAAGAACTACAATTCAAAGCAGGAGGACATATAAAGACTGGATAGAGAAAACGAGGCTGAACTGCTTATTTAGTAGCCATGAAGTGAATGTGCTACTGTTTTCTGAACATCCCATGGTGAAGCCACAGTGCAGAGAGCTAATCCCTGTTTCTCCAAAACAGAGAGGAATGCACACTGGATAATTTGTTCCTACTGATGATATCATTCTGTTCAGTTTTCTGTTTTTAATAAGGAACAAGTTTCACTATTCTCTCACTTTCTCCCATGTACAAGATCAGATCAGCCTCCCAGTGACCTACTTCATGAGTCACAGTCCTCACTATTTATGATTCAGAAAAATGTCTTCTCTGACAGTATTTCCCAGACTACTGTGGGTTCATTCCAAGAACCAATTTCATCTTCATTGGTTTCCTACAGGAAACCAGACCAACTTCCTATGATTTTATTTTCCTTCATTTCAGCATGGCTCACATAAACTAACTGGAAGTGAGAGTGATAGAAAACTTTATTCTGCATAAACACAAGCCAATACAAACACCACCAAAAAAATCCTGAAGACGTCACTGGTTCAAAGTGACTAGAATGTGAAGCAAGCTAAGATTAGAAGTTCTTTTCCCTCCTTCCACAAACATGATGCACACAAGCAAACTCAGTAAGTTTATATAACCACAGTCTAATGCTAACAGCTGTTTAGGTCTCTGGAGAAGACAGTCACCTGAACAGATGGTCAAGTTCTACTCCCCCTTTCAACACTGGGAATTGTTTTAAAATGCTAAACACTGTTGGACTGTTTTTAAGTCCTACCAATAATATTGTCAAGTTCCCCGACCACCTCAATCAACAGACTCTGGGTGCTTACCTTCTCTCCTCAACTGCAACAACAGAAGTAGCTACTGGAGATGCTAGGAAGCAAGCACACCTTGAAGAAGTTCCTCCAGACTTCCCATAGGACTGCTACATGGCCTAAGTATCAGCCTGCTGCATCCTAGGCCAGCTTCTGATAGAGCCATTTTCATTGTCCCCCAGGACATTAGGACATTAGATTTCCAAAAGCCAAGAGTCAGTGCCAGATCTGCATTGGCTCAGAATTACAGAGCAGTCTGAGCTGGAAGGGACCTAGAAGAATCATCAGGTCCAACTCTTAAGTGAACGGCCCATACGGGAATCAAACCACAACCTTGGCATTATTAGCTCCACTCTAACCAACTGAGCTAATCATGCCATGAGACATTGGAGGAATAATCCTTCCCATAACCCACAGCAGAATCATCCAAGAACCTGTAGCAGCAGAAGTACCACTATTACCCCTTCATGTCCTCCCAGTGCCGTGACCAAGCTGTTGCAGCTGCAGCAGGCATGTGGAGACAGATGATGTTAGCATGGCACTAACACTCTAGTCCCAAATTAAGTGGGACAGACAATTCCCACAGAGATTGCTATACAGTGAGCCAGTTCAAGAAAAGGGATGCTGGGACACCTAGCTGTGGACTGCAAACCCCCAGCATAGTTTGCTGGTTCAGATTTCACTCTGCAAAGCAGCAGTTCAGTTATCTTCTGGACCATCTTCTGCCTTTGGACTCATATAGCCCTGTTGTTATACTGCTGTACATGAGCTCATAAACCAGACCCATGTTAACACAGTTAATTCAATCATGCAAGCAAATTAAAAGCAGAATTATTCTCATTTCATGCCCATATTCTGCTGTGTGTGTTGTCAATAACTGCAGTCTTTCAACGTGATTTCCTCTTGCTGTCTTTCAAGGCTTACAGTGATAGGAACAACGCACCAGATTTTTGGGAAAGCTTACTTAGAAAACTAAAGCCAAACTGATTTTCAGGAGGCTTAAATACTCCTTCACTTCTTACCTCAAGAGAAGCCAGGGAATATTATCGCTTTAGAATGCTTACATATTGCACAAAATAAGGACAGGAAATATGACTGAAACAATTTATTTTCACAACATTTTGCTACCTAGACATCAGCTTCAGTTTTTAATCATGAACTAAGAATGAGGATTTTGCAACCAAATAGTGGTCACTTGTTAGTACACCGAGCTTTCACAGCAGTGTAGCTTAATAAATGTAAACCACAAAGTTATTGACTCTACTATTCATTTTCCATCCTTTTGATGCAGCACTGCTTGCCAGGGTCAAATTACTAGTTTTTAATGACCCCTTTTTATTCCACTTTCTCTAACTTGATTTTTTGTAACCAAAACCCCAAAAGTGTTGTAATACCTCAGGTGGTAACAGAGCTGTTTTCTCTATTTGTAGGTCAATATTTCAAAGAGTATCGCCTGCATGAAAACTGGTACAGGAGAAGCTTTTATAGAAGTGATGCATTCTGATACAAACCAAATAATGTTGTTTTAAGTACTGCTTGGCCTAAGAGCACTGCATAACTTCTCAGCTAGGACTGATCAGCAGCAAAGTCTGCAGCAAAAGTTGTTTCACGTGGCAGAAAAACCAGATTTTTAAACATCAAGATTTTGTTGCCAAGGAAAATTTAACCTCTCTTCTTCTAACATCTTAATATATATTGAGTAGCAAATTCATGCAGTCATTTAGCACCACAGCAAACACGACTGTCTTGACTGAAGGCAGTGTTTACCTGATGAAACTAACAGTTGTTAAAATGGCTATAAATGCTGCAGTCTAAAATAATCAAGGTAATATACTGACACCAGCACCACACCCACAATTCTCAGTGCTAGAGAAGGTTACTCACCTTGACATGGCTCTGAGCTCCCAGGTTGTAAATCTCCGAGGGTTTGACTTCATTAATGATCTTCACCAGGCAGGTGCTGTCTGTGAGATCCCCATAGTGCAGCTTCATGTCTTCAGAGTTTAAGAACACAGAGTTAATACACTTTAATCTTGGAACAATGTTGCATTCCTGGTCCATATCCTATTTCAGGTCAAGGTCTGAGTAAACATTTATTGGAAAAAGTCAAGAGATCAACAGCTAAATTTGGGTTTGCTTGGTTTTTTCTCCCCTGCTTTAATGACAGAATACATCTCCCAATAACAGTGTTGAATAGCATTTCAGATCCTTTTTTCTATAATCTTATTTATCTAGCAACATTTATATCATTTGTTTAATAGCTTACACTTCATATTCCCAGGTTGTATAAATAAGTTCAATGTCAGATACAGAATCCCAGTCACAAAAATGGGGCATTTTTAGTGTGGGGTTCCAATTTTTCACTCAAAAATGTTTTAATAACATCTTGAGCATACATGAATGGCTTTCTTCTCCCTCCCAAAACGTTGCACATGTTTTAGTTTCTCACTGTGACTAATTTCACAACACAACAAAAATGTGTAAGGTATCTACTAGATGAACATTTAGATAACATTAGAGTACAACCTTTCTGCATTTGTTACTATTGTTTCTCCATTTAAAAGATACAGGTACACACTGGAAGGTAATTTAAGAGAACAATTTAACTGTCAACGAAACATGGTTTGTGATACTTTGCATCAAAATCTCAAAATTGGTTAGACACAGATGTTATTTATCCTTTCAAGACTTCAGTTTCTTTCTAATTTTTGTGTAAAAAAGTAGGTAAGAATGTGAAACCAGCTCCTGTCAAAATTTAAAGAGCAAGTTGCAACGGTTTATCAAGTTGTCCTTGTTTTCAGACCCTGACCTGTCAAGAAGATATTGCAAAAGTAAAATTCCCAGAACAGATCTCCTTTTTGCTCTTATTTACAATAAATTTGAAAATTCAACCACACTGCTATTCACAGATCTTTCCAATAAAAAAATTACAATTATTGATGAAGTAGATGCTAATGTTTATTTGCCATATTTATATAGATTTCCCTTTGGTGTTTATGACCTTAATTTTTATATTTTTTAGTCCTGAAATACAAGGCTCATTACAGAGATATGAATCCACAGAACATTTTTTAACTGCTGTTGAGATATGTGAACTTGGTTATTATTTATGTTGGTTTAGGTTTTTCTGTTTTTCTTTTTTTTTTTTTAACAGTATAAAACAGCAAGGAAGTTAACAGATCACACCGCTCTCAGATGTTCAGCCCTGTACATTCCCATAAAACATGTGCATTTTGAGGTTCTTCAGGTTGAAAAAGTAATACAGCTGTGGTGTATTCCTGAAATTTGTTTCCACAACCACGTCAGTTGAAATGCACATTCTGAAGAGACTTCAGCTGGAGCTATGGCTAGCAGGTACTGCTGGCAGGAAAGAGATGCCAGAGCCTGTGTTCCTCTTCCTACACCAAAGACATGCAGTCTTGCCACCATCCCCAGGCCAGAGGGCAGTTTCAGAGCTTTCCAGAGGAAGGTGGGCTGCCAGCTGGGCTGACCCAGGAAACAGGGACACCAGCCCACTATTAGCATAAATTTAATGCTCTCAAGGAGAGTGCTTATTTTGGTCCACAATCAAGTCTTGAAAGTTTCTGCTCCAAATAGCCTTTCAGCAGGAGAGCAGGGAACGAAGCTTTGTTCCCTCCTGACCCATGAAAAAAGAGGGTCTTTCAAGAATGAACGGCTGAGCAGAGAGGCTTACTAGAAATGGGGCTTATTTGGAGCCCAGATTCGTAAACACAGATCAAATGTCAGAACCTCTGGGCTCTAGTAATATTATCCAATCTAAAAACCTCCTTACCAAGCAACAGCTGGAGGGCTTGCTCTAGGATACACCTTGTCTTCCTTCCTGTGCTCCCTACTTTTTTGATACAAAGAGGTTCACTGTCTATGAAGAGCACCATCTTGCAACATGCAATCGATTCCTCATGGGAAAAACACACATGGCAAAGATAAAATTAGGCTTTGCTCTCATCAACCACTATTGCTTCTTTGCTTCCTCCAGTACTGCCTGGAAACCCATTGTTTTCAAACAGTTTCCATGGAGCAGCCTTTCCTGAGATTCCAAGTCCAATTCCTTCTCCTCCCATTCATATGGCTACATTCTTCAGTTAAAGGAGGTAAGAAGTGGGGAAAAAAAATAATGTCTGCTTTCTCTTTTCTTCCTTCCATCCTTTTCCTTAAATGTTTCTATATATATTTATTTTGATCTACATTGTCTTCTCAAATCACTTTTCATAATCACAAGATGCTCCTCACAATGCACAGGTTCCTGTTTGATTTCATTTTCTTCATTCTACCTCGTAAGCCAAGAATGCAAGCCATGGGAAACAGTTCTTACATTGTTCTTGACAGAAAAACAGGTTCCAGTACTCTTCATAAAGATATTTTGTTCAGTTCTACCCCTCTCTTAATCAGATACTTTAATGAGCAGTGTACAGTAAGTAGCAACTAATCAGAACAACACCATGTCAGATATTCAGCATTTTTAAAATAAAAATTACAAGCAAAGACCAAAGGAAATCTAGAAGTTGCATTATATATTAAATTTGATAAAACCAGGCTCTGTTTAACTATGATGTGAAGCAGACTTCAAAGATATGTTTTTTTACACCATGGAGATACTTGTTGTTAACAATACCTTAAACTTGACTGTTTAGGACATCTTGCACAACTCTACAAAACAGACATAACATGGAGAACTGTGTGCTTGCTACAATGCTCAATCCTTCTGCTGAACTGGAGCCATCCAACATTTGAGCTGTTTCTCATTAAGAGACCAGTTAACTTCCTTTAAGATAGAACAAACAAATTTTTTGCCACGTGTACGCTAAAGGCGGTAATTTCAACTTTCCAGATTATCACTGGTAACAGAATACAGTAAATTGTAAGCAAATTTCCAAGAGCAATGCTTTTCCTTCAGGTAAAGCAGGTACTCCCTTTCCTTGGGTGCAGGAATTCAGAGGGTTTAAAGATCCATTCTTCTTGTCATCAGTAAGAATTTAGGTCTTATGCTCTCATACAGGTTGTCTCCAAACCTTCACCTCCATCAGACACCATGGAGCTCATGAAGAAACACAAGTGGAGTACTTAAGATAACTACCTCAAAAACCCCCCATGTTTAATTATTTTGAAATCTCACTATTTTAACCTCACTTAGCATTTTGCAGGCCCACCCATTTTCTAACTGCTACTGCCCAGCTATTTCTGAACTGTGGCAGCATTTCTACACAACATAAAGCGCTTTCCCTCTCATATTTTCTGCTTTTAAAAACACACACACAAGAGCATCCATATTTCATGCCACATCTTCTTCAGAGAGAAAAGGTCATTTTTCTTTCTGGGACAGAGCAGCTAGCTAACACCAGCAGAAGAAAACTCCATTCCCTTCCTGTTCCCAGGGAACTTTTTCCACCAAACACACAGCCCAGACTAAATACAACACATACCACCTTAAATAGAAAAGCAAAGTCTTACTTCCTTCAATGTGAGCCTGTGGGTTCTTATAGAGATGTTCAATCCGGCCTGTATTAAAGGAACTGGACCGGCGAACAATGCCATGCACCTGGGGATTGGACAAGGAAAAACAGAAAAGTGGTAAACATCAAGAGGAAAGTGCTCATTGCCATCACTCAAAATCCTCGTGTACATGGGCCTAACACTTTTGTCAGGTAATCGGAGCTGGTCTGTATTCCTAAAGATGGACAGTTATCTAATTCACAAACACAATACTGGGAGATAAGGTCACGTGCTGTCATATTTACTTCAGCACCATTGAGTGGTTTCCCCTTCTCCCTTGTTGACACCACTAGCAGCCCAAACATTACACACAGCACAGAAAACACAGTGAATTGGCCCAGAGCACCATCTCCTAGTGAGTGAGGCTTGACAACATTACTGGAGTTGGAGAATCAGTGTGTGAGTGCCAAGAAAACCATTGCTCCTTGGTTGTAGAGAAGTCTTTCCAGAGGCAGAGATAGGCATAGAAAAAGCAGCAGCAGGAGATGGGGCTACGGAAAGGACAGAGTGGGCAGAGAGGAGAGAAGGGGAGAAAGAGGGGAGACAAGGGGAAAGAAGAAGCAGTTGCAAGGCCCAAATGTATTTTAAAAATGAGTTTCTTTTCACTTCTGGGGTGCTAGAAGAACAGCCAGAACAGTCAGCGCTGTTTTGTAGACCTCATGAGTCACTGTTGTCCAGTGGGTTACAGGAGACACAGACAAGCCTAAGGCTGAAGCCCAGGTTGGGAATTTCCTTTAACCTGCCACGATAAATAAGTTGGTGAAAAAAAGCTACACTGGTTCTGACTAACATTAAAGAAAAGACTGTTTGTGCCTAATACATAAGAGAATTTTTTCAAACACTGACCCTGTTTCCCTCCTGTCCTGTAAGACAGCCCCATGATGCCTGCTGCCAACATTCACGTTAGCTTTGCTTACCAGCTGCAGAAGCTGTGCTTGCACAAATGAAATCAAACTTAAGCATCTGACTGTCTTCCACCTCTCCCTGGCTTTTATTTCTGAAAGTGATCCCTTGTACTTTGATGCATCCTAAACTTGGTTTACTGAGGCCACCCCTTTGCTCTCCCACTCAATCTTAACTTGCAAAAATATAGAAGCAGGAACAGGCAGGGTTTTAGTTTAGTTTGGGGATTTTTGTTTTACACCTAACACAAGCTATGGTTGTTGAGAAAGAAAATGTTTTTAATTTCGTCTTAAGTCCAAAATTTAACCAAGTAAATAGGTGCACACAACTGCAGATTGAGACCAATTTGCCGATTTAAGAATGGCATGTTAGTAGCAAGATTTAAAAGAGTTCAATAACTTCATCTTTACAACTTACAGGTCAAATTTATGAAGCCAATTTCCTTGCAGAAAATCTCTTGTGTGTCCTGTCACATTGCTCACAACATACCACACTCTACAATTCAAACCAAACTTTCCACAACTGAATAAAGCATTTGCCCTTTCAGGATCAACGAGGCACTGCGAAATGTGCCCCCCAAAAGAAATTTCCATCAAATAATGGATTTATTTTGATAGGCCTTTTAATTACATGCTCTTTATAATATATCTTAAAATATATCATAATTCTTTATAGATTGTGTGGATAACTTATAGGGAGATCAAAAAAAGACAATGAGCCAGAACAGTCAGCTTTCACAGTAACTTCACTTTCACAAAGGATGCTGAAAATATTTTGAGTACTCAAACTATTACTTTGCTGAGTAAAATATCAGACTTCGCAGTTTTAATGTAACTAATTATTCTGAAGGAAGGAAAATGAGGTGCTCAACAACAGAGGAGGTTTCGATTAAATATTAGGAAAAAATTTATTCATGGAGAGGGTTGTCAAAACCAGACAAGACTGCCCAGAGAAGTGGTTGAGTCACCAACCTTGTAAGTATTTAAGAGAAAAGTAGATCTGGCATTTAAGAAGACAGTTTAGTGGTGGACTTGGCACTGTTGGATTAACAATTGGACTGGATTATCTTGGAGGTCATTTCCAACTTAAATTAATCTGTGATTCTTCTAGCAAAATTAAATCTTTTGGCTTTAAGTTCTTATAAGAGACTTCTTGAGCACTCAATTATCTGTCTCTGATTTAAGTCATGCAGAAATTCGTGCTCATCTGAACAGTTGACCGGTAAGTCAAATCTTGCCAGCTCAAAAGCTTGGTGAAAGATTGGGCTTGCAAGAGTTTTGTGTCTGCTCATGACTGTGATACAAACTTTTGACCAATGAGATGTGCTAAATGCAACCATCCCAGGACTTCAAAAGTTTCAGTAAACAGACAAATCCAGAGAGGCTGTTCCATCCAGCAATAACAAAAAACCATGTGAACCCTGCTTTTTTCACCTTTTTTTTTTCTTTTTCTCCCACTCCTTATTCTGGTATGCACATACAAAAGCAAGAAAACCTTCCAAATGCTTAATCCACGACAGCAATATTACCGTAAGAAAACTGATGAAAGGTGCCTTTGTCTGCACGCGACAAGTGAAATGCAAACTGTGACAGGCCAAAATGTGTGCAAACTGGTTAATCTAGTTAACAAAGTATCAGTGGATTTTTCTCAGCAGAGCCAGATCTTCAAACACATTGAAAAAAAACAAGTCAAATGAAGCATCTCAATTAGGGAGGCCATCAGTTATCATATGCACACTTGTGTTCAGTTATTTAGGAACAGAGGTTTCTAAATGGGGACACCGGAAAGAATTCCAAGAAATTGATGGAGAGCTGAAGAACAGAAGGAGAAAACTCTGCCCAATTATAGCAGCCTTTGTATTGTTGAAAAGGTAATATTTCATTTGCTGTTGTCAGTTCCCGGCTTCATTGTGGACTATGGGAGAATATGTGCTTTTGCCTTCAAAGTAGCAAAAGCAACCACAATGATATATCTCATCCCTAAATGGAATGGAGAAAGAGTAAAAAATAATCAATTTACAACACTGAAAAACCAACTTCAATAACAAAATTAATCAGTAAAGCAAAAGAAAGGACGGAATAAGCATAGCAAGATCAATCAGGTACAAAAATATGGCAAGCACATACCGGCTGAGAAGAGATTTCTCACTAAGCTATGAATCAGTATTACAACAGAGGTAATAAAATTCAATATTAAAACAAATACTAACTTCTACTAAATCCCCCAAAAATAAGACATTGTGGGGAGATTAATTTGAGCACCCTGTTTCCTTCCATTATCTACATTTTAGAAGTATCTTGTATGACCAAGAAGGCAAATTTCTTACATTTATGCTCACATCAGTTCAAACCCTTCAAACCATACCATAACAATAGCAACAATGTCAACGTTGCTTTGCTGGACCACAAGAAATGTGATTTTTGCCAGGGAAAATTACGCAGCAAGAAGGATTTTATTTATTTATATTCCTTTTATTTCAAGGAAAATGTAAGCAAAAATCACGTGCTAAGCAATAATTAATTAAACCAAGAGAAAAGGTAGAAACTAACTGCACCAAAGTATAACTTGTTTGGGGTTTGTTGTTTGGGTTTTGGTTTAGAGTTTGTTTTTTTCTTTTTGAACAGAGAAAGCAAAAATGCAAGGTTTTCATTGCTGAAATATAACTGCCAAAATAAAAGGGCCTTTACAGAGAGAGAGGTGGGGAAAGAGAACAAACAAGAGATTCTTATTCCTTTATGTGGCACATTGCATCATAAATTGTTCCCTAATTCCTTACAGTTTTGGCTCACACAGGTCACTGCTTATCTGAGCTGGCGGGAAACATGCAAAGCAGTTATACCCCGAGGAGGAGAGGGAATCCACCAGTGGACATTAGATGATAAATAGTACAATAACCTGGCACGATTACAGGCCATGTTGCACATTCCTCTCCGGAGTTTTGATTTGTTATCTAGGACTGGAGTGGAAAACATACACGGAGAAGGACAGAAGCAGAGGAAGCGGGCTGGAGCTGCAGCATCCAAACGACTCCATCAGCCTGCAGCCAGTCACCGAGTCACTCACCTCATAGCCTTTTTCCAACAGGAACTCAGCCAAGTACGATCCATCCTGGGAAGAGCAAGATATAGGAAAATGTTAGAAACACACTGAATAGCCCTGGGAGATTTGGACTGCTTAAGATCTCAAAAGAGGGAAGAAAATACTTGTAGTGAGTAGAGCGGGTAACAAGCCTATACTTTGGTTTCTTCAGATTCATACAGCGACCTAAAAATACTGCAGACTCTCTTTAGTTAATTTTAGACTATGAAGCAGTATATTTTAAGATGACTTGCTTATAAATCCTGGTTGAGAACTCCCATCTCTTGAATCTCTTCCCAAGTTCCATTATAAAGTGCCTGGGGACTATCTTTCCAAAATGTCCTGACCACGGTCATTGAATTTGAACTATTTTGGAAATAGGGAAGGAAAAACATGTAAAAAAATACAGTACAAGCTTGGCATTCTCTGCAAACCAACATGCTTCTGTAGCACCTTGTCATTCTGGTGTCCCCCTTGCCCGGGTGCTCCTTCCACAAGGCTTATGAAGGCAGCAATAATTTTTCCTTGCCTGACCTACTGAGTTTTCAAAAACATCCCTAGCATACCTTCTATTTAAGATACAAAATAAAACCCATTTTCAAATTTTAAATATCTCACTGAAGGTTGAGAATTTGTGTCATTTGATTACAGGGGTTTTTCTTTTTTTTTTTCCTCCTTTGAAATCCTTGTCAAACTTAAATTACTAAGCTCCTCAAAAGCAAATACTTTAAAACATGTGCTAGCACAGGTTTTCCTGAAATAAGAGGATTGTCCCGGCATGACTATTGCCAGGATTACCAAAAACAGTGAGTTGTATCACTTTTATCAATGTGTACACACCATCACAAATCCAGCAAAGTTTACCCCTCCAAAAGAGTTCTCGCTAGCCAGTTCAATGCCCATGCCCGAAGTCTGCAGCTTTCATTGACTTTTTGAACTGCTTGTTCCTTTAATACGTGAATATGTTCCACCAGACCCAAATGACTTTCTGCAAAAGATCACAAAAACAATGAGATGCCACCTATGCTTACAGGTTTAAACTCTGTTGTTATGTGGATCTGCTCTGTCCTAATCATGGGCAGAGACATTTAAGGGCAAAACTAAACAGCCATCTCTCTCTGAGGATCCCTTGCATCCCAAAGCATGTTGCTCCAGAGAAAAACCTTCTTTACACCTCATATTAATTTTTTTTTTTGTGCCCCATAGAGAGCCTAGAAATTTTAGATGTACTAGGAGGCCCTACAGGAGCAGGACTGCCAAGGGAAATCGCTTGCTGCATTGATGGCAAAACTGTGGGTACGTGTATGCAAAGGGACACAGCACAGTGCGCAAGGGGCACGCTGCTCCATGCTTAAATGAGCAGCATTAAAAAAGGAATTACTTCATGGTATAATTGCTTCATAAAGTCTCACACAGTCTAGAAGGGCTTGAAACCAAGAAAGTTTCAGCTTCCATCTCTTTCCCACTACATGTACATGTGTGTGCACAGATCTTCACGGGGGTCTAGCCCTGTAATAGCAGTCTATGACACCAGTTAATCAGGAAAATAAACCAAGTGTGCCGTGGCTTCACTGGAAGAATATGTACATCAAATGATAAGAACAAGCCCCTACTGAAAGGAGAAATTCAAAGAATATTCAATGGAAAATCTGCAGAAACATGGGCACAAAGGGGGAGATGACAGCTACCTTTAATACTTTTGTCATCTTTTTCATTAGCAATTCCTCTGGGATTTAGCAGAGAGGGGAAAACTTCCTAGTTCTCCTTGGCTACTCAGTCCACTACAACATAAAATTATAAATAAAATATAAAAGGAGGTGAAAATGGGAAACCCAGAGAGCGCAAAGGAGAGGGGAAAAAAAAGGCTGTGATTACTTAGGAAGTTGATGGGAAACAGACTTAACTAGGATTGAACCCTGTCAATAAGGTCTTGTTCTTCTCACCCAGGCCATTGCTCAAAGTTTCCAGTCGCCCTGGAACATTTTGAACCAGCAGTGGCACTTGCTTCCTCTGCACTTCCTTTCCAGGTCTATCAAGTGATAGGGCAGGGCTTCACAATGAGTGGGAAACAGGCAGCAAGTGTGAAAGCTCCTGCTTTCTGGCTCTGGCACAGCACAGCTGATTTGCTGTCTGGTAATCGCACACGGTGCAGATCCGCGCTGTCCTGCGCTGCGATACCGTATCACACGCGGCCCCAGGGTTCACGCTTCCCTTCCTTTTCTTTTCAGTGCAGCAGCCTCTCAGTGGGAATGGCAATCACAACAGCCATCAAAGCCTCAAAGAGTTTGCAGCTGGTAAGGACAGCAAAGTTTCCATCTTCTCCTTATGAGGTCAGGGAGTAAATAATATTAAGTAAGCTTTGTAAAGTGATTTAAATCTTTAGTCATAGGAGACTGTATTACGCATAAATTCTGTTATCAAAGCCACTGATTTGCAGTTATATTACCAAGTCTGCAAGATACAGGAATTCCTGAACCAGAAAAGGGATATTAAAGGAACTAGGTATTAAATTATTATATAATATAGGTGCTATTATACTTCATTTGAAAGCTTTGTTTTGCTAATGTAAAGTACCCAGCTAATGCGATTCAGTTTATAACAAATCAACAAACTGTCAGAAGACAGAAGCAGGTCTCTGTCCATGGACATCAGTCTTGAAAGCAAATTGCCTACAAGCTGCCTTTAAGTAGGATTACAAGGAGGCCTGGCTCCGTACAGATGTATCAGACCAGCTTGAACGATCAAAACTGTTTAACAAGACTGACTAAAGAAACCACCTCAGTTAAAACAGTTCCTCATCAGCACACTCTGGAACCTCAGATTTGAATTTGTGCTGTCTTCAGCCAAATACTAGTTTGAAAGCTCATACAAAGAATGATACTTCAGCTGGCTTCCAAGACACGGCAGCAGGTTTCCAACTGCAGCTGCCTTACAACATGTCTGTAAAATTCCCAGACAAAAGAAAAGAGCCACGTAAACTAGCGCGAGACAACTTTAGGATGCAATATTTTATATTAAATACAGTTGTTAATGTCAAGAACTTCAATAAGCTTTGACACACTATCAAAGAAAACACTTCCAACGTGGTGAAGAAATTGAGACAAATGAGTTAGACAGTGCTTTGCCAAAATCATCTAGAATAAAAACAGTATCAAGTTTGACTTGATCCATGAGCAAATAACAGGATAATTTAAACAGAAAACTGAAAACAAGCGTAACTCGATAGCCTGTTTAGCAATCCAATCTCCTTTATTTTGCACTGTTTTACACAGGCAAGTTCCATTTGCAACGAAGTCAACTGGGATTTATATTGACACATCCAGGGAAGGCTGTAAAAGCACCCTGACATGCAAGCCATCTTCATCCTCTTTCTTTCATTTGGCCAGTTCCAACACCCTTCCACAGAGCTCTTGGATTCAAGAATTAGATAACGCCCTACGTGAGCATTCTTAGTCCAGAGAACTCCCTCTTCCCCACAGCTCCTCTCTGCTACCAAAGAGGAGTGGAAGTACTAGATGGATGAAGAAACAAGGGAAAAGAGAGCAAGAGGAGGAGGAGGTATAGAGTACCTAGAGTTCCAGGAGAAGTATGTGGAGTGCTTTTTCAGAAGGAGGGAGAAAGAATTGAAGACCTAACATAAACGATGCAAGCGTATTATGACCATACCACTGAGGAGAAAGGGCTCTCAGTTGCAAGGGAGTAATATAAACATTTGAAAAGAAACACGCCACAGTATATCACGTATTCAGAATTCATTACACTATTGAAAAAAAAACATGTAATGGTTTTCTACATACCACAGAAGAGATATAAAATGCTTACACTTATAAAATTCAAAATTGATTGAGGCTAGTGCCATGGCCTTAGGAATAACTACAAAGGTGAGTTCATGTAAGTTCAAACTAAAGGGAGTATGTCAATTACCAAGGTCATTCTTAGCAGGTCTCAAATCCTTTTGAGCTACAAACTATACTTGTGCTCTGCTGAAGTTAAATTTTGGTAGGTTCAATTAATCTGTTCGACGGAAAGTGCATGGAAAAAAGAGGCTTTCATCCATAGGACACAAGTTTTATTTCCTAAAAGCATCTTTCTGCAATAACATCTGCAACAGTGCACAGTCACCATTTTCATTTAGCCTTGTTGGAATTTATAAACCATCTCCCCATTAAAATCTACAGAACCAGTGCCATTGGTGGCCTTGCACGATACATTGTTAGTTCATCAACTTTTAAACTTTTGCACAGCTAGAAGCTAATGCTATTACTGAACAGGAGTATGGTGACAGATCCTTTGGGGCAGGAGACCCACACCACTCTAAAGCAAAATCCAACTGATTTTAATGGCAGTCCGTAACAACTATTCATTTGTTCATAGCACTCCAGAGCAGTCCTTCCTTAAAAATGAAAAATCCATGAGAGTTATAAAGCGAAAAGTTATTTTTGTTGAAAAATGCATACTTCTAATAATTTCCAGTGATTTACAGAGGAAATCAGTAATTTTTTGCAGATACTATAAAAAGAACAGTGCTACACTTTGTCTCAAGTATTCAAGGTGATAATCGAGGTAAAGCATTAAAGCATTCATAAAAAATTCCCCATACTGAAAACAGGAAGAACTATGAACTCTGAAGTATTTAACTGATTTATTAAAGCTGCCACCCTCCAAATGCAGTAGTTATTTTGCTATTTTGATTTGTATTCTGGCCAAGTAAGAATATAAAAACAAGCGTCCTTTTGTTCCTGCTGTCAAAAGAAAAAGTCAAAAGGCAGTAAATGTAAAAAAATAATCTTTGTTCTAAAAGATTGTCCACTTAATCAAAGGTTTTTGTAATTCATTAACTGTAGTGCAACAAAAAAAAATTAAGCAGGAGGAAAAGTTAGCAACAAGGAAAGCATTCTACTTATATTACTCTGTTCTTTTCCAATTAAGATTTGTTTAAAGGCAAAAGAAAAGTAAAGTTGCTTTGGAAAAATGAATCACTGTTATTTCCTAGTCTGAGCTCCATCTGACCTCACACACTATTCCACTGGTAAAATATTAAGTCTCATTAAGAGCTGCAACTGCAGCTACAGAAAAGAGCAACACGTTCTTCCTCTCTCCCTCCCACCAGTTGTCTTTATCTAAAACAACACTATTCACATCATCAATATTTATAGCTATTCTACTGTGAACCTCAATACAGGCCCCTCATTTAAAAAGCAAACCTTGCACCACCCTAAGGCTGACATGAACAGAATAAAGCTCTGTAATTCAAGGTTGCTCCTTACTAACCAGTTTGGCTTAACTTAAGCCAACAACGGTAATGTATGTCAGCTAAATGGTGCTGATATTTTTTTTGAGTGTTGATATTTAAATACATAAAACTTTTACCCTAGATCCATCTGATATTCTACAACAATCAAATAGCTTGTATCTATCACACAAATCTCCTCCCAACATCTCAGCTTGGGAAAAACAAATTAAACCAACAAACTGAGTATACACTTTTTTTTTTCCGGATTGCAGGAACCTGTGGCACATAGTGTGTTCTGTCCAAGCACACCACAAGCTCCCCAGCGATGACAGTCAGGTGCTTAATAGCTTTTTAGAAAAAAAACTAAAAATCATGCCCCTAAACATGCAGGCATAAAGATACTCAAAATAACTGCTAGCTCTCAGACATATCCAAAGAACTATTACTAAAAAGAAGAGTAGTCTCAGTAAAGAGCCTTCTAAAGCTTATAAAAGTTATGAGCCACAAAAGCTTAGGTTTTTCTCTTCAAATATGAATGTCTAAGTATTGTATACTAATATATTAGTACACTAATATAAAAGTTAAGAAACCAGTTCCAAAGCAGTTAGGAACTCTGAATTTGAGAGAAACCTACCTATACTTTTCTGTCTCACTACCGACAGGATAGGGATCAGCAGAATGTGTCTATAAACATGGAAGTGCAAATCATATGGGCAACAATCCAGGTGAAAATTAAAACTTCTATTTCTAGTGTATGTAATGGGAAACCCATAACAGTTTAATAAGCCAGAAGATTATTGTCTTGCCCATCCCTATTTCCTCCTGCTTTCAGAAAGGTACTGGTATCAGATGATCTTTCACCCTTCCAAAACAGCAAGAGCAGCTCCAATCAGCAGCAGCTATGAGCTTTTTCGATCTGCCTTATCCTGGAATACCCACACTAGGCCAACAGCCCCATTAAGTGACACACACTGACTCAGGGGGAAACCTCTCAATATGCACCAAATGCAAGTTAACCCCAAACATACAAAACCTAGTGCAGAGAGCAAAGAAACAAGGAAACCCAGGACTAATCTGTAGGCTATGCCCCCAAAAGAGTAACTTCGACATCAAAATTTCAAAATTCAGAATTGTTACAGTAAAAAAAAAACCATAAAGCCCTGAAATTTTTGGTTCAGAAGGAATTCTGTGTCTTTTATGTTTCAAGAAAACGAGTAATTCTATTAAGTGACAAGGAAAAAAATGAAATCTTGGCATGCCACCTTTAACATTGTGCAGTGGAAAACCAATAACAGCAGCAATAACATGGCTACCACCATAATTTGGGGAGGCCACCTGAAGTTCCGACCATAGCTCAACACACATCCTACCAGAAATAATGGACTCATCTCACTCATAGACAGAGCCAGATTTTTTTTTTCTTTCTTTTTATCCTTTCTGCAGCAGCCTAATGCAGCTGCTGAGGTTAAACGTTTTCACCATGGTAGCACCAGCCTCTCAGACTGATGGCTCCAGCAGGCTTTCCTCCACTCCTGCTCACCTCCTGAATTTGTTACTTGAACTGTAGCCCAAGATGTTTCCTAACAGAGTGCAAGGTCAGTTATTTGAGACAAAACAAAATAAACACCTCACTTGCTATCTTGTTTGCATGAGATCAAAGCCTAATCAAGGAGAGGTATACGAACATAGACCAGGAAAAGCTTTTTAATTCCTTCTTCTGTACTCAGCTTTACAGATGGATATCGTAATTCTGTCTGAAAAGTGGTTTATTTACAGATAAATGCAAAACCAGAAATCGTGTTTCAGTGCACAGTAATCCAACTCTTACTTTCTTAAAAGTTTGCATAGGCAGAAATTTGAAAATCCAGTCAGAAAGGCTTGTTTGTTCTAACTTTAACAGCTCTAGGTCTTGCAGTATTTGCTTGGGTAGAAGAAAAGTGCTAATCCTGCAGTGATATGATCTGCAAATCATGGGTGAAAACACTCTGTTTCTAGACATGTCAAGTTTTAGGAGTTAACAGCTTGCCTTGCAACTGGTCATGACTCTTTGGTATTGCCTCTCCCAGTCTGCATGGTCTGAGCCCAGTTTTTACTGTTCTGGCATCTTCTGAAGCATAAATAAATTTTTCCAGGAACTCTGCTTATTTATGCAATTTCCACCTTTTTATTCCAAGATTGCCAAACTTCCCAATTTTCAACGGAGGTCTTTAAAAGATGGACTCTAATACTTTTCAGAGTGGCCAAGAGACCAGACAGCCTAATTGTGGCCATCAACCCCCTGAGTTCCAGGCAGCTCAGATTTCTCTTTAAACTAGTAAGGGATAAAATGAGAACCAAAAGAACGCAAAGAGCTATCACAGAAATAAATTTCCTAATAGTTCTGAAACAGAATAGAAAGGGGAAAATGTGATTGAAATTTCAAAACAAACAAGAAAAACCCAAAAGAAATGCCAAAGCCAGATTCTTGTGACAAGTATAAATATTTGGACCAAAATGCTACATATTAATTTACTGTTTTAGCTATTTGTAACACCTTCCGTTCAGGAGAAATGCAAGAAACAGTAACAGGGGAGAAATTCAGCAGGAGAGCTCCTAAGAGTTGTTCCCCAGAGTTCACTGTACACACATGCACTTCTTCCCCACAAAAGGGGTGTGTGATGCATTTTGAGTCCTCCCTACCTAAACCCACACTTCAGTTCATTGAAAAAAAAAAACAAAAACCAACAACCAAAAAACCAAAACAGTAAGAACCTTAAGACGACAAGTTCTTATGCCTTCAAAAACATTGTCCTACCCAAAAAATAAAAGTAGAAAAACAATTAGGGAAGTCAAAGACACATGGTCTACGAAGATTTGTATACAATTTTTTTCCAAAGGTAACAGTTGCCAGAATTACATGTTTTGCAAAATCTTTTTATTATGCCAAGGAGCAGTTTCACATTTGTTGGATATTTTTAAGCAAGAGTAGTATGCTTCTCAGGTTTTGTTGGGTTTTGGGGGCTTTTTATAGTTTAGGATTTAGTTGGGGTTTGGGGTTTTGTTTAATACATAACATATATTCTATATTACAACTGTAAATAAACATTATGTCTGTAGTAAAACATTACTGAATGAACAGAACTATTTATTCAGACAGTGCCTACCTTCTTCTCTAAGCAAAGACAACTCTCAGTGAAAATGCTTAACTATGTAATAACTGCACTCACGTTCAAAACATCAAAATATAAATGGACTGAAATTAGACATTAGACCCAATCCCTCTGTTCCACGTGGCTGCTCCTGCTAATCAAGGCTCTGATGCCACATGGACTGAGCTTCCTGGTGGCAAGAAGCCAAGCAGGATAAGGATTATCTGGGCGATAGCAAAAGGATGCAGTGTTTTTTCAGAGAAGGTTGCAGAAGGTCGTCCTTATATTTACAGATACCATACAATGCCTTGTGTACCCAACTTCACAGTTTTCCCTTGTCAGCTTCAAAAGGGGAAAAAAACCCACCCAGTTTCATTAATTGCCAAGGTTCTTGTCTAAGGGAACTAGAAAAGGGAAAGCGAGCAATCATATTTGCTTATCCTATCTGTCAGGAGCAGGATTTGGAATAGACAACTGACACAAAACCAACAGCAAAACACCAATTTCTTCAATTCATACAGTATTAAAAATCACCTGCAGTTTGAGTTAACAAAAACCCTTTGTATCATCTTCAAGTGCAGTAATCAAAAGAATTCTTTCAGCAAGGTAGTTCACATTAACAGCTTCCTAATTAAGGTAAGGACAGAGCAAGATCAAGGTAAAGCAATACTTGAAATAGTTTAAACATTTCCACATTTTAAACAATAGTTTAAATATTTCCACATCAGTCTTGTTCCAATGAATTATGCAGTTTTGCACACATCTTTGAAAGCAGAAAAATGATTTAAAATTTTCATGAAGAAGCTTTTAAGAAGCATCAAAAAAGATTTTAAATACCTTGACACAAACAAGCTTCTTTCATTTACTATTGCACAAAATCTGAACCTAGTTAAATTTAAATGTCTTTGCAGGCTGTGGAGGGATGGAGTACATGGGACACATTTTAATCATTTTTGTCTGTATTCACAGTGATTTCCTCTAATCTCAAGGTTTCTTTGCAGTTCATTTGAATGGCTTTGCACCCTAGGAACTACAGGAAATTCTACGGAAACCTCCCTGTCTCACTAACTTTGTAAACTGTTACATTTATTCCTACCAAAAGCCAAACACCACAGGATCATAGTGTTGCTTCTTTGAAATTCATAAATTCTTTAATTGCCAAGGGACATTTAACTGACTAAACACAGGTGGTTTTGCAAAAAGGCCAACGTGAAGAAAATAGTATCTACTTTTTAATTACAAAGTCACTACCACTTCAAAAAGGCAACATCCTATCTTTCTTTAAGAAACACTTAAAATCTCCATAGCAGGCACAGTAAGAGAACTCTTGGTTTTGCTAAAAATGTAATGTCAACCTGACATCAAAGTGTAAGGGGGGGCTCAATTTCAGAAACACAGGGACCCAAACCAGCCCATTTCTTTGAACAATACACTAGGAGAAGATAGTCAGATGTATACATACAATCAATTTTCCTACAATTAAGTACACAGGTCCTCCTTTTAACGCTGTTAAGAATTGCAGATTAACACCATCATTACAGCTATTTGGAATAGTCTTCAGGTTTCACATTTGCAGCTAACATCTGGCTTTTGCCTGAGCCGAGACAACATCTCCATCAAATAAGGACAACAAATAAGGACGAGAAATAGCACCTGATATCATAACAATCTTCCTACATGCTTATCACTGAGTCACTACAATATGCTCCAAGTCAACAGAAAAAGAAGCTTCCATACTGGACTACATCATACATAATTTGAGCAGCGCTTGAGGAGTTCTTTACACCTCATCAAATAAGCTACTCTGTATCTGTCTTGTCCCTCTGCCTCACTCCAAGAGAAGGGGTATCATCTATTTCCCTCACATCCTTCCCCTTAAGGGTTATCTGCTATTTAGAAAGCCTGAAGAGGCATCACAACAGAACTTTTGTTACCTGATTTTACGACCCGTGCCCTGATCAAACTCTACAGTACAAGGCATCCTTCAGATGAGCATCCTTACTCTTCAGCAGCTGAATGCACTTATTTGGGGCATCAGAAAACACACTGAACAAGGCCTCAAAAGTATGTCTGAATGTTTTTGTACTAGTGAGCGTGTTGGCAAGCAGGAGATGCATACAACCCAACAGCTTAACCACTCTACTCTAGCCTCTACATCTAGCCGGATGATGATGGTCTAACATCACACCACAAGGCATCTTGGAGGAAGCTATGTGATTTATCAAGACCTGCAAAGAAGTCTACAACAAACTGCTTTGCGATAATGGCAAAACTCCCCCTGCATGATCTAAGGCAGCACAGGTACACCCCTTCTCTCCCTGTCCCTCCCAGAGGTCACTCGTGCTGCCTGACACACAGCACTACGTCCCATTCACTCAGAGCTGTGATTAATGCAGTGGTAATCTTTTCCATCTGCTGTGTACAGACCATCCACTGCACAGGCAGTATTCCAGCCACACACACCCTGCTTTTATGTCAGGCTTCCAAAGAAAAACTGTGGCTTAGTGTTTACACGCCTTGTTTGTCAATATTGCATTGTTTCTCCAAGAACCTGGCAAACCTGGCTCAAAGGAGGCTTGCTAGTGCAAAGCTGCTTCTTTCAGTGGGATACCTACATACTGTAATTCAAGCATTCCACATGTATCTGGATAATCTGTGAGGGAAACAAACTTTTGTAGGTATTCTAGAAAGTTTGTTT
>WAAE01036171.1:0-13704 GCA_013400495.1 Nicator chloris | reverse complement strand
AAAAAAAAAAAAAAAGGCATATAAGGTTACAACCAACTTAAGCTGCATTTCTGCTGTAAAGTAATAATCCTTCATTCACACTTAAAACTTCAAGAGAGTCTTCACCAGGAATAACCGGTAGAATAACAATTGTGCTTGCCATTGAAGAGCATGCTTTTCAACTTCTACTTTCAAAATCACGGAGGATAACAACTCCATGGTAATTAAGTCTAGCAGCTCATAATTGAATTGCTAGAAGACAAAACATCACAGCTCCTCAAAACTCACAGCCTATTTTAATGCAAGATACTTGACACAGGATCTATACTAGAAAATTCAGTAGGCTACAGTTTTAATTTTTTAAACTAATACGCTCTATTGGTAGGAATTTTAATGTAAATCCAGCTATAGATTTGCTTCTGCGTGAGCAAAGAAGCTTTATGCTGAAGCATTTCCATCCCTACCTATGGAAGTAGCTGTGGCAGCACGAACACTTCCATGCCAATATAAATGTGTACAGATCCTCCACAGAGTGCTGCTTTAGCTACACTCCAATCGAGTTAAGTGTTAAAATTTTCTAGGCTTAGTGACAACAATATTTTACCTCATGGTAGCTGATCCATCATAGCTGTCGGTGTGCATGCTCTTAGCCTGTGGCAAAGACAGGATAATTTGAGTTGTTTTGCCCTGCTTCATTGAAAACCAAGATGACTCAAATTACTTTGAGCTTGCTTCAGGCGAGGCTCGCACACTTGGACAGCTATAATGGATCAACTGACGTGTACTAGAAGACTGGTGGGGCTAAGCCCAGTGCTGAAATAGAGCAAACGTCCTTTTTTTTCCCCCCTGGCATTTAACTTGAGCCTTTGAGAGCTACAACATGTGAGTGAACAGATGAGTGAAAAACAACAACTAAAAAGCTCCTACATCTTGCAATCTTCTCTGAGAGCAATGCTAGCCACAAAAAAACTTGAATCCAGAGAAGAAGATCTGGACAGAGGTACTCAGTTATCTCTGCTCCTTACTACTCCAGGCTTGTTAGCTTCGCTTATTCTCCTTTTTTCTTTGTCATCTTGTCCTTTCCTCACCCGCTCCCGTCCCAGTCTGCTTCAGCTGTAATTCCCTCCTTTAGCAGCCTTAGTGAGCCTTTTCAAAACAGGGAAGTCTTCAAGATATGTCCATCAACGGTGCCTACAACACCTGTGTACTTTACATTTGAACACTGAATTATGATGGTATTTATCTTTTCCATCTGCACTAAGCAAAACTAGAATTAGTATTATCTCACGTGGTAGCCATGCACTGACATTAATTCCTCTGGTTACCCTCTCTCACTTTTCCATAAATTTATCTGATAGCCTAAATTTATCTGATATCCGATAGTTATCAAATTAACCCCAAATTTCCATTTATTTTTCACATACATGTTTAGGCACATCTAACCATTAAAATTCAAATATTACTGTAAATTATATTACATTCAAATTGTCCATCATTAAAACACATAGCTATTCCCAGTAAAGTCTTACTGGTTATCACAAGACACTCACGAACGAAACTATTAAGAAAAAGATTTTAAACCATCTCCTAGTCATTATCTGGTCATCTGACACTACCTTGTATTTTCCTTGGTACCTACTGCAACAGTATGTGTTCCATAGCACATTCTGAAACATGACTGCATCATAATCTGTATCACTTTCCAAATTACTCCTAATTAATTGAGAATAGATAAGAATATTAATTGCTCCTATCTGTTACAAGTACTGTAGAGAAGTCCTATCATGTCAGACCATGCAGGAAACTGTCAATGCCATTAGAAATTCTCCTTGAAAACTGATACTGCAGAATGTGTCAGTAGCTTCTGATGATGTCAGATGAGAAACTGCAGCAACAGCCAAGAGCAGAGTAGTGCTCCCTCGAGACGCCAGCTTTGGCAAGATGTACTGAAATGCAGCAAGAATGTTTCTGAAATTGAGATTACTGAAACGTAATATCTCTTTTTGAAAACTTTACTGCACTCCATTCATCAAGCCAAAGCTACAGTTCCAGGAAAAAAGGACCATCTGTTTTTCTTTGGACTTCTTTTTTTAAAGCTCACCTTTAATCAATTTTAAGGTTTTTTCATACATTGGAATGCAAAGAATTAATAACTTAAGAACTAGATAAATTACTCAATGTTTCTCCTTGAAATAGTGAATCCTCTGATTTTAATTATAATTAACTAGAAAATAGCTGCCTACTTGTAATACAGTCTCATTAAATCTGATACCTTTACACTTTTAACCTACAAAGGGGGCCACAAGAACTCTGGATCTATTTCCATTCCCAGCTTTGCCCTTCACCTATCACATATACCACTGGAAAGAGCATAATCTCCCACAGACCTATTTTTACACCCAAATGGGAAATTACTTATGACAACAAACGTGCTATGCTGAATACAGCAAGGCTTTCAGAAACGTGGATATGGAAGGTTTGCATTACAAACCTTATCTTAAACACAATTTTAAATTTAATGCTTGCTAAAAAGAAAAGCCTTTGAAAGATCACGAAAAAATTGCACTGAAAGAAATATGGTATATTCGCTCAAATATTTCTGAAACTCAAAGTATGATTACCACTAGGTTAAGATTTATTAAAAGTTGTATTTAGCTAGAGTATCAAACTTCCCTAATCCTATACATCTGACTATGTACAACTAATCAATATAAATATCTGAAAAGATAAAACTGAAAGACACAATGAAAGTAGCTCATTGAATTACCACAAGTATTATATTTTAAATTATCAACATCTAAAGTATCAATTACAGATGCAGTGCACTGAAATCGTCTGGTTGATTTCCAAGTGATCTGCTGGCTTTTACAAGCTCATAAAATAAAACATTTAGTTAAAACCCACAGGACACAACTTAAAAAACAAACCCAAAACCTGAATAAACACTTATTCAGGGTGTATCATATAACACAGCACACAGAGAGCAGTAAGTGGGAGAAATTCTACTGTCACTGATGAGATTTAGGGTTGTCCTCTTAAGGCACCACTCTCTGCAGTGATCCTGCCCCAACAAACTTCATACACAGTCATCTTTTTCCACCAATCTTCATTTAATCCAAGTGTCTCACTTTCCAACAATCCCCTAATTACATAGATACACAGAATACTTTATTTTTGCACAAAAATGCCACCCAAAACACAGCCTGACTGAACACAAAGACATGCATTTCTAAGGCCTCCTTTTAGATACACTACGACAAAACAGAAGCTTATCTTTCAGAATTTTAGGACACCAAATCATGGCTTCAGTGAAGGATGCAGTTTAGCAGAACTCATCTTGTGTGATTAATAACCCAACATTAAGAATTTACTGAAAAATAAGCTACAATTCACAAAATTGCAACCAAAGTCCTCAAAGCCCATGGACTGTGGAGAATTCTTGGGGATCTGGCATAAAAATAGTGGTTTATAACACCACAGACCCAGGTGTCAGCTCTGTCACCAGAAATTGTCATCCTGTAATGGAAAGAACAGAAGCAAATGTCTGCATGTGTCACCTCTACATCAGAAAGCGGAGGATGAGGCCAGAATTTTGTTAGTGGCTTAAGCTGCTACATCAGAACAAAGACGGCATCGTGGTCTGCTAATACTGGACACGGATCCATCTGCCTGAGCCCATTCATCAAATCTATTAGATGTTCTTTGTTTATGCAGGAAACTGAGAACTGAATTTAAAAAAATATTTAAAAAATCAATCTCTAAATGATTCCTAACAACACCCTTTCAGGAACCAAATTTTACAAAGCACAGCTCAGCATCTGAGCTCCTGGAGCTGACCTTCCAATTATATTAATGGCATTAATAAGCACACACACAAATTTTTTTTTTTAGTAACAAGACATATGTTACTTTTGAAGACAGAAATCTATGAATCTTCCCCATGATACTCCTGATTCCATCTTCCATGATTGCTATAAAAAGTTGCATACGCAGCTGATTCCAAGATTTCAAAACATCTCTGCTGTATAATGAAGACACGTAACATGCATTTTCTCGTTTCTTGTCACATTAAAAGAGATCTGTCTTTTGTCAAGTAAAATTGACCTTAGTATGTGGCTGTTAGGGAAAAAAAACCACATTACCCTGTTGCTGCTGTTACTTAAAGAGCACTGAATGCAACACAATGCAGCAGTGAATGCAATCCAATGCAACAGTAGGAGAGCTCCTCAGGATGGAATCCTGCCAAAATTATCTGTTGAGATAAATGGCCTGACAAAAGGCAACCATAAACAAGGTTACTCTTTCGACATCATAAAGTTGACACATATCCTGCCCAAGCTAGTTTTGTATAAAACAGCAAATAAATCTAAGAGATAAATAAAATGCAGAGATGCTTTTACTTCAGATAAGCCTGCCTACTTATTCAGAAACCATTTGTGCAACAATTTTTGGACTATCTGAAACTATTTCTCTGAATACGTGCAACTCATATCTCTTTCCAGCCTACATCACTATAAATCCTGATGATTTCATATCCTGCACAGAATATTTTGCATAGCTGAGTTCAATTTAAAATTAGTTATTAAAAAGAATCATTAACTTTGCAATTGCCTACAGAGCTTTTTGCTTTAAACTTCACAATAGTATACATTGGATAATGACGAAATAAGCTTGATGAGAGCATTTGCAACGTGGGGTGAAATAACACCCAAATGCTGAAAGAGACTGAAAAAACTGAAAATCATTTTTCATCATCCTGAAAAATGCTTTCAGGATGTAAAGCAGAAATATATTCACCTACAAGCAACAGCAGCACATGTAGTATCCTAAAAAAGAAATGCTTAGGCATGTAGTCCAGGTGTCCTCTGGAGATTTATGGTTTAATCGCTCCACATGCCACATATTTTACACAAGGTTTTTTTTAAATGCTGAAGCAGAATTTAAACCTATGTCAATTAGTAGATTATGAACTGTGCTGGACATAATTTAAACATACTTTCCTTTCAAATTAAAGGGTTTAGTAACATACCAAATCCCGGAATGCTTTTGAGACTGGATTTGAGACAGATTTTTTCAAGTCTGAGGTAGCTGTATCGCAGCAGGCAGTTCCACAGGAACATCCAGTCCATTCGTGTGCGATGGTTCATGATAATGACACTCCTTTCTCCAGGAACAAATCCATCTCCAGTGACAACCACCTTGGCACCACACACCATTTCCAGCAAGGCCTAGAAATAGTATCTCAGTATTATGGCTTTACTCCCAGAAGAAAAGCATCACCCCATTAGCAATAAAAATTAATTTGAATTATATAATTTCACTTATTCACTCCAATTACAACTGGTAAACAAACTTCTGTTTTCTAATAAAGCAGCCAGCTTTTCAGCAGTAATAGCTGTTTAATGGAAGAGGAAACAACAATTAAGCAGCACTTCTTAAAAAGCACTCTATTCCCATCGCTGTTTAAACTTACCTTTCCCAGGAATACTAACATGTAGGAATATAAGGGAATCAGTACGGATTATAACTTGGTAGGTAATCCAAGGAGAGACTGGCTGCACAAATATCTGTTGACCTTAAGGTCAGGTTCACTGGCAGCACACTGTCCAACCCAGTCAGCACAGAAGAAGAAACCAGCAAAATACCATAGGACCCCTACAGGCCTTAATAAAAAAGGCCTTCAAATTACCTCCTTACCCTCTCTTCCCCATTCTTCCCCCCTCCCCCAAAAAAGTACAAACAGTGGGGATTTAAACAGAGCTCTAGAAAGTAAAACAACTTCTGTTCGTATTTCTGCCAACTCTGCGTGTGCCTAGCATAAGCCAAACTAAACTGAAACAGTTAAGACCCACCTCACAGCCCCATCCTGCTGACTCTCCTAGAAGGGAAGTAAAACGTGATAACAGAGTGAGGAAGGTGAACATTTCTTACATCACAGAAGTCAGGGTCAGAGTTTCCCTGCTGGAGTCCAACTGGTACAAGAGCACTTTGTTTGGAGACACAAACCAAGAATCTGCTTCTCCTGACCAAGAATGTACGGAGTGTAAGGATAGAAAACTAAGGCAGACAAGGTCTGAGCCTCAAAATGTTGGATACAAGTCTTTTCGAGACTTCTTTCCTGAATCTAAATCCCAAAGATTCTCAAAAAACAGAATCCTTTTCACAAATATATTGAAATTATTTTGGTCTAGCTCTAGTGTGGGCTAAAAATCAAACTTCTAGACTGCACAAATTATCACAAATCAGTTGTAATAACCCAGAATTATAAAGCCCAGGCAACTAATTGAAGAAAAGACCAGTATTCGATTTTGGGAATTTGAAATTATAGAAAAATTTGAAGATAAGCAGAGGAAGAATTATTTTGTGACACTATCAGTACTCAGTTAAATTTCATCCTGACAAGAAATAACAATGTATTTCCTTTACTGGTGATTACCTCGGCCCTCCTAATATCACTACAATTAAAAGAAGAAACAGCTGAGGCCCCTTTAAAACATACAAGGCAGAAACAGCAAAGGCAGAAACTATTTGATATACAATAAGGATAAAAGTTCCTTTATGCCACAAGACACATACTGCTGTACACCAATATGGCATTTTACTTCAGAAAAAGTTAAACAAATCTCTAATGGCCCCTGGCTTCTAGAGAACAGAAGAAGAGACATATTGCCTTTCCTTTGGAACAATCCAGGGAAGAACTTTGTTATTGATTTCCAGACTCATATAGTTGTGAAGTTGATGCACTGTAAGTGAGGAACACCTCCTTTTTAGGGGAAGCTCTTCTTTCTCACCTGAAAACATTTATCTCTAATTCAGCCACAAGGGCTAAATTCTAAAAGGATTAAGTAACAGAACGGTGAAGGTTGACAACAATGTACCAGGCAGTGGAAAATTTTCCTAATACTTGGAGCACAGTGCAAAGAAAGAGTTTACAAAACAACTCATTTCGGAAGTTTACACTTTAAAAAAAACTTCCTTCTGTTTACTTGAGTTTCACCTACTCTTCTCTGCATCTCACTGACAGTGGATGAAGATGTCACAAAAAAAATGAACACATAGCATTAGCTGATATATAAAATAAACTGTGAAAGGAGAGGGGGACTGTAAATAGGCACACAGTTTACAACACTGAGCAAAACACTAAGTCTCCACTGATAGTAAGTGTGTTACGGCCTGTTTAGACGGAAGTATAAATAGTTTTAAAAACATTAAAATAAAATCCAAAGTGTTAGTGAGCAAGCTAAATTGTGGGATTATGGACAGTTGCCCAGACCTGGATTATGTGCCACTTACCACAGGGAGTGTGAGCCAAGTGGCCACAATGCAGTCGGTGATCCAGCGATACCAGGCTGGTGAGATAAACATCAAAGGCAGAAAAGGGCCCAGCATGAATATACTCCCAAAGAAACTTCCCAAGAATAGTGCAAGTGCAAAGTACATCCCCTTCCATGACACCATGGCTCTGAAAAACAGGGTTAGGATTACGTTAGAGAGACAAACTGAAAGTAATTATGTAATTCTTCAAGTCTGCAAGCCCGGTCTGAGCTAATATTCCTCCTTTTTTTTCCACGTTTCCTTTCCTTTTTTTCCACAGCTAACACGGGACAACAGTAAACACAACCAAAATGTTCTTCTTCCCCAGCAGCAGTAAGAGAAGGACAATATAAACACAGTGATTTGTAAGGTGGATTGGGATATTAAAGGGGCCATAAAAGCATCAGCTACATCATAATTTCCTCCCATTACTACAATATGTAGTTCCACTCAAAAACCTTCAGCAAGCTATTTTTATTATCCAAAGGTACAAAAAGGCTATATAAGAGAACATCAGCTACATTAAACTTTTTGGCCATTATCTTTGTGGTGAAATACTAATGTTACCATTTTCTAAAGACACAAAACTTTGCTCTTCTATTTCTCCATCCCATTTCTTCTTGCTAAACACAGCGTTGTAGAAACGCATCTTCCCCATCTAACAAGGCTCTCTGTGTGACCTCCCTCACAAAGCAGTTAAACCTGGCAAGACTGAGCAGCCCTTTCAAACACCAGTTCCCTTTTGACCCCAAAAAGGCAGGCAAGCAGTGGCTGAACCCTCCTGACCCATCCGGGCTTAGAGAACTCATCACTTTTTGAAGTCTGCTGTACTTCAGCTGCCCTTATCAGTTGTTTTCCAACTTGCTGCACCAAAAAGCCAATAGCCTGTGTTTTTTAAGGCATAGTCTAGACTTGAAATATTTCAGCGTCTGCACTATCAGCTACATTGTCTTATTATAAATTGAAATGTACAGTACACTGAGCTGCTCAGTGCATTATGGCAGAACACTCAGCAATCCTCCAAGCATTTGTAATAGCTAGAAGCTTTCACAATTTAGCAACTGACTACCAGCTATGACAAAGCAAATGTGGAAATACCAATTCTCTAAATTAGGGCCTAAAAATAGATTGTTTTCATCTATTTAGGACTCAGCCAATTGTTTATAAAATCAAAGGTTAAGCAGAAGTCACTTTTTAGTCACTTTACTGAATTCCTTCTTTTGACAGGCTTTTTTAAAAATTATAAGAGCTTAGATAGAGAGGACTTCAGGACAAGAAAAACAGGAAGCTGGTGGGTTTAATTTTAAAATGAGCAATGGAAAAGCAGTCCATTATGCCTTGTGTATTGTAACATACATGATTTATCTCAAACATATTTTGTACAATGTCCATAGCAATGATGTTTGCACAGCAAAGTATTTTACAGTCGAGAAATGGCAACGCTAGGGTTGCTAGCAGATGAAATTTGCTTCTGCTACTTCATGTTGACAAGTAACAAGAAAGTAGCTCTACTCTGAGATACTTCTAGGTTTAAACAATTTCCTAAACTGTATGGTATTTGGAGGAAGCCTGAGACAAGAGGCCATGCAACTTTTTAATGCAAGGTCATAGGAAGCTGTATTTAACTCTACTTCTGCAGCATAGTAAAACAAGCAACACTAAATAAAAATGTTTGCTGATAGCTGTACCTGAAAGATTTTGACACAATGAAATTTGAATTCAAACAAATACATATTATTTATATCCTGGAGTACAGAGCTTTCTCTTTTCTGCCAAAAGCAGGGACTAAATAACCACGCCTGCACATATGCACACACTAAGTAGGATCAATTCTGACACATTAAGGGATCCTTGAAGAGTAAGGCCCTGAAGGAAATGTACCACCTGATTTTTTCTATTTGTTATTGCAAACATTTTCTATTTTTTCTATATTGTTATTCCTCTGTGGGGGAAGTCCAAGATAAAGACAGAAGAGGAGAAAAAAAAACCCAAACAAAAAAACCAGAAAAAAGCAGGAACCAACAGAAAGGGGGGTAGGGGGGGAATTATTAGTTGCAACAAGACCAGAAGAAAAAGCCTTCTCTTGACATCAAGATTTGAGACCTACTGCAAAAGGCAGCAGACAATTAAAATTCCATGTGCTTGATCTAAACAGGCATTTTTTGACAAACAAATGTATCTAAACAACTGGAAACAGCTTTAAGACAGGTAAAACCCACTAGCAGACATAGAACAGGAGTTTGTTAGGCTTTAGCCAGATGCTCTGGTCCTCTGTGAGGCTCTCAGAGCCATCAGTCAGACGCAGTGACATTTGCCAGACAGACACCACGGCTCCAAAAGGCTGCCAGACAACAGGCATGGAGGACACACTCAGTTCCAAACACCTGCAAACTGCACACTCAGTTCCACTGCTGCAAACAGGTACCCTCAGAGCTAATGAGAGCAGACATTACTCTGTCATCATTCTAGACTCTTAGAAAAGCAATGTGGGTCACTTATTTAGGGGCTGTCCTTTTCACAGTTTACACTGGTCCTTCCCTCAAATTATTACACACAACCAAAGATTTAAGGAAAAAAATCTTGTTGTATTTTCTGTGAAACACTGTCTCATAGACACTTTTTTGTTGTTTGTTTTAGATGAAAGTATCTGAGCTATGGAAAAGACCTGAGGAAGTTCTGGATTTTCTCTTCTTCAACAGGCAGCAAGCAGTACTTGCTTTCACATTCCAGTGTATATAAGTTATAGTGCATTCCAGTGGGTTAAACACTCTGGTGTTTATTTCTAGACACAAAAGATACCATGGATGTTTTCAATCTATGCCATTTATCATTCTTAAAGCCACATTTTTAGTGTGATAAATATTGCATTTTGCTTATTGCTTCTATACAACACATTATATATCTTTATACACGCATTTATCTAGAGTAATGGATAGACTTTGACCTTCTCTCTAAATTACCTCCACCACAATGAAGGAGAGAAAGGGAGAAAGTTTCAGCAGATCCAACTGGGAGTGCAGTGCACAAGTTTGTAAGGGTTGAGGCCGTAGGGCTGGCACACAGCTGGGCCAGGCCAGACTCTGCACACCCGGGCTGTTGTACCCGTTTACCATTCCACACACCTACCACCGAAGACAGGAGGGAACTGACTGTTTTCTGCTTTTGCACTCCTCAGCCCTTAAATACCTACCTTAGAAACAAACTGTCTCTAAGATATGTCAGCCATCCCAAATCTAACACCTGCATTCAACAAGCAGCAGCTACAAATCAACACAAAATACATGCATGCAACCTCAAAACATGACTAAAAACCAGCCAAAGAAGGAATACTTAATGAGGACTTGGAAAATGATCTAAAACAAATGCAAAAAATCTCAAAACAAAAAAAAATTGGAGCTGACTGATGTAAGAGATGAGACACCAAAGACATGAATTATGGGATTGGACAGGAATAGGATGCAAGCATTTTCAAAGTACAGAAGTAGTCTCTTACCGCTGCTGACAACTCTCTAATGCAGCAACCTCCCTCAACGCTGAATTTAACATGTAGGATGGTCTTTATGTAAATTAAAGCCACTTTCCATTAGCTGTGTGAGTCAGAGCTGCGGGGAGACTGTCAAAATTATTTTACAACTCAGACTGAAAGCTGCAAACAGTGATAAAGACAGCACCCTCATACTGGGCTTGTAATACTTCATCTATTTCATGGCAGAACTCCAAGTTATTGGGGTACTGTACTTCACATGTTCTTGTTGCCATAGCAGAAGGAAAACATACTCTGTCTCCAGGTAACTGGAAACAATAATTCTTTAAATACAATTTTTGCTTTCTATTTCAGTTAATTTGAAAAATTCTTGGCTACAAGGGGAGAAAATACTTTCCCAAAAAGTTTTTGTAAACTTCGTTTCTATTAGAATATGTACTTGAAATTATTTTGATGCATAGTAACATAAAGCAAAGGAACCTCCCTGAGATCGGATTTTGGCTTGTTTTGCTTAACATCTAAATGCTTTTATTGAAGGTACAGCTGAAATGACAGATAAACCACAGCTTGTTGTGATGATTTCAAAAGGTTTTAAACACACTGTTCTCTATAACGAAACTTTTCTTCACAACTGCTTCTGTGGGTCATAAGTGGGCAAAGGACGCAAAGTAAGCTTATGTGATAAGAAACAAAAAAGTTCTAAACTTTAAGGTCTAGAAGTCTCAGCACAGTCAAGACTCACCACATGATTCATGTTTCCTTAACAGCTCCCAGCTAATTCGAAGTGCTTGTACAAACAGGCTAATTCATCTTCCAGGTTCAATGTAAAACAAGATTTCAGCCTCAGCATAGCATTGAGCAACATTACCTGACAGAGCCAGCTGCCTGATAACAAGAGAAATTTTCGAGCACTTAGTACTATGAAGTGAGCAAATCGGGTTTTATTACGCCATTGAAAAAATAAAGGAACGCTCTTCAGTGCCAATAAAACAACAGTGTATGATTACTGGTCAGCACGTTTCCATTCAATCAGCATGGGCAATAAAACTGCTCATTAGTCTTCAAACCTGAATGGGAAATACTAGGCACTGGATTTAATGCTTCTTCCAGTCAATTACCAGTAGAAAAAGTAAACACCTTCAATTAAAATCAAGCAGAAACTCACACAGATAGCCAGTGATGCCTCTTCTCTAACAGTTCTGCAAAGAAAGCCAGCACTTAACTACAAACTGACTTAACTTCTGCATTTCCTCCAGGCACAGCAAGTGAAACAGGTGAGCTGGAAATTCCAGCTACCATGTTCAATTTTGCATTTGGAAACATAATTTCCAAATCAGAAGATACCATTTGAACAACAATTTTTAAAACCTTTGATCTGGGTGCTGTGAACTGAAGTTGAGGTGGGCAAGAGCAGAACAAAGTTTGCCAACTACTTAGGTGTCTATTAAACAAACCAGCAAATGAATGACCCAGATTTTCACTTGTTCATAGTTTCTTTAGGTTACTAAATAAAATCATCTAGATCAGAGGGCAGGCAGATTGACACACCTTCCCAGCTTTAGTGATGCAAATGAGAGGTCTGAGCAGGTGCCCAAGCCACAAAACATCAGCCGAGAAGCAACATTACCTGTGGAAATGAAAGTTTCAGTGGAAATGACACATCCAAGCAGAACGTTTCAAGTCCAACAAAATCACCATGCTTTTCTATTTGAATATTTTATGGTTTTCTTCCACAACAGCATTTCAAAGGAAAATTTTATCAATTCTTGCACCCAGAGCAAGAAACCAGTTTCTATGTAGCAGCGTATCTAAAAATAAACTTGCTCACAGCAAGTTTGTGTAGACTGACTCAGTTGTATTTCCAGATCTACAACTCACCCCATCTCTTTGATCACATAACTTCTCACTTGTGCCTCAGTTAAAAGAACTGCAGAAATAGAAGGGGCTCTAGGGGAAGCAGTGGCAGCAGGAAGGTGAATTATTAACTGCAGAGATAGTCACTTGTCCTGGTGTGACCAATCTAATCAGAGGTCCATGCAAAACAGTCAGGAAGCTCCATCAGTCTCCACAGAACTCTTTATGAACTACATTTTATTTCTGATCCTTCTCTTGGGCACTTCAGTATTTTAAGGAACATACAAATATGGCACAGATCACTATCACGAAAGAAACGTGAAGAAACAGGCACTTGACCACTAAAACGACTTCCTTTTTATACAATTCTTGCATTTAAAAAACTTAAAGAGATATGTGCATCGCAAAACAATACAGGATAGGGCAATAAAAGCTAATTATCATCACAAGCCACACCCTTGACAGTATAGCAGATATTAGCTTACATATGCACAAAATAAAAAGTACAAAACTTAATGAGCAATTTCTGTAAATATTACAAATAAAATCTGATTATTACTGCATGTTACAATTTATTATCTCTTTTATTTGCCAAGACTTAATCTGACTATCATAATTCAATAAAAAAATTAATAGAATATTGAATTTGGTCTTCCAAGTAATTGTGCCTTCCCAAATGCAAAAATGCTGGCTGGGATTCTTTGCAGTACAGCCTTTAGACACTGTAAGCAGGTAATTCAGTCAGGGTACAGACATCAAATCAGTCTGATACTTTTTCACCCTCATTTACCTGTTGTCTTTCCACTGTTGCTCCAGACGACCATTAGACCAATAAGGCTTGAATGAAAGCATGAGCTAAGGTATTTGAAACCCTTTGTCAGAGGGTATCATGCAATAGCTACAGCTGCTTCCAGGAAAAAAAAAAAAAAAAAAAGTACAAGGAAACAATGATTTATGGAAAAGCAGCTTGCTTTTATTCCTTACTATTATCAGAAAATCTAGATGAATTGACAAATTTGCTGTAGGAAGAACTGCACAAGAGCTTTTACTCCCAAAAGCTACCTCATTTTTTT
>WAAE01036155.1:0-26466 GCA_013400495.1 Nicator chloris | reverse complement strand
CTTTTCCTGTTTAGTTACCTAGATGTCTAGGGCAGACTAGTACTTTTGTGTACACCACTAGCTAAAAAAATCCTCATAGTTCAAGTGAGGCCCATAATGATATGAATTTCAATTTTGACTGAGATTTATTCCAGAACATTCACATTATTAAGGCCATTTCATTAAATGCATGGATGATTTTATTCTTAAATCTTCAGTACAAAAGGAAGCTCTCCAAATTTCTCTGCAGCTTAATGCCATCAGTATACATAAATTTCAACTAAACCCAAATTTTTTCTCAATATTTATTTTATTATCAGTTGATGAGTCCATGGGCTGAAGTGCCATTCACAGCACAGGGGTGCTTCATAATAGACTATTTTGCATAAGTACTAAATAATTTACATATATAAATTATATATCAAAATGCTCTCTAGAAACTATTCAATTCAATGATATTGTTGTTTTGTAGCCTTTAATACTGTTGAGTCTTTAATATTTAAATCCAGCACCTCTTCCAAAGTAAACCCACAGGAATTATTTTTTTAAGAATTGTACTGACTATGTTATTAAGACAAAAACTTGAACCTGATTTTGCAGCATTAAGAGAGATACAAATGACTCCATCAGAAGCTTGGGCTCATGAAAAAGCTTCCCTTGAAAAAATCACATGAAAATGATCTAAATATTAAAAAAAAAATTAATCATCTAGAAAATTGTTGTTCAGAAAGGTAATTAGATGGTCATGGAGGTTCTGTTTCAGTGATTTCAAGAACCTGCTCTGTTCAATGAGCAATGAAAGCATTACACTCAGAAATGGAAACAAGAAAAGGAAAGCAGCCAGTCAGAAGAAGGATATTATCCCACCCAAATTTACAAAATTTATAAAATACCAGCAGAAAATTAAGTACAGCTGACGGGATTAGAGAAGATCTTCTATAGTTTTTCCAGTAGGTTTTGGAGTTAAGATTGAGTGGGTCTTCACAATGCACCTTATGGATTTTTCATTTGTTGACATAAATTGCTAAAGAAGAAATATTTGTTTTAGGTGATTAAGTACACTGCATATTAATGATGCATTGAACATATAAAAAAATCCTGGTTTAAAAACAGTATTTTAAATTGTTCTATGGATAGAGACAGAACTATTTATAGCCTTCACAATTAATCTGTTAAAACATCGGGTCAGAGCTGCCACACTGTCGTTAGCAAATTTATTTATTACTATTTATGTAAGTCAAGACTAGGCCATAGTAGCTTAACCATGCAGTTTTTAAAGCCTAAAATTTTAGACACTTCCAGCTATGGACTAATCTGAAAGTCTTGTGTCATGCCCTGCAGCCCTTTTGAATGTCTAAGAGAGCCTAGGATACATAAAATATTACTGTGTTCCTCTGAGTGATTCCAAACTTAGATGCCCTTTTTGGGATGAGCACATAGCTCTCTAAACTCCATACTCTGCATAACTGGGCATGCTATGATTTCCTCAGCACAAGTATCCATTGCAATCAGGCATGGCTTAACATGCGTGAGACCTGGTCCATCAGATGTCAGGTTTCTGCAGAAGATCCGCGCCCTCTGGTAGGAGGGAACTGTGATGTCTCGTGGTGTGTGTAAATGGAGCTCTAGATCCTGTTCACTACTGCGAGAGCTTTCACACCTGTCTCAGATGTAAACACCTACTTACATTTGGTTTTTAGCTATCTGCAATCTGGTGCTGAATCCTTTTTCCAAACCTAGGGGGAATTAATTTTGTTTCTAGTAAACTTGTAAATAAAATCTGTCATTTTAGCAAGCTTTTGCTTTTACAGATGGTAGTCTGCCATGGGGTTAGAAAGCTCCGCTACCTGTTTGCTTTATTTTTGACTTACTGAGCTGCATAATATTTTATGTTCTGCATAGCCCCCAGCATAGCTAAAGCATTGCAAAGAACTCCCTTTGCTTGAAGAATTTATCTTACAAGAATGGTAGCAAGTTCAAGTCTGCTAGCAAGGGTTCTTTAAAAAAGTAAAAGAAGTAGACAACAAATCAGGAGGCCTATTATTTTGACAGTCCTAGCAGTCCTTGGGAAGGATTCAGTAGCCTGAACATAAGTGTGTAGTGCTGTTTGATACACCCCAGGATACCCAAGACACCTGTATTGGGCTGACAGGTATGTCACAGGACTTACAAGAGACCTGTGTCCTCCCAGACAGGCAGCTGGAGACCAGGTGGGGTCGCCTGAGAAGCCTCAAGTGGCAACAGATGCCAGTGTTTAAGCAATTGAATTCCACTCTTTGTGTACAATAGAAGCTGGACCACCGTATGTGTTGCCTTGTCAGACACAATGCAGCTAGCATGAAAGCTTTCTCTCTGACAGGAATCACCATCAATGATTTGTCTTTTAAACCATGCTTAATAAATTATTAAGAAATAAAGCCACATGCATTAAAGAAGCTTAGGCTGGGTTCTGAGCTAATATAAATTATTGCAGCTGTACTGACTTCAGTGAACTGACTCCTTTCTTTTAATCAGCTGAGGAGCCAACTCCTAATGGAGCATGTACATGTCTTTCACATTTCACATCCATTGACATGGAATTTCCTGGAGCCAAGGACATGTGCTGCTTGGCAAAGTGTGTTGGGATAAAGTTGCTGTCATTTGGGTAGCTTCAGATATTGCACCTTCCCTAGGCAGCATTAGTGGGACTTGCAGCTGCTCTTCTGAGTCACGTAGAACAAAATTAGACAAAAAAGAAAGCAAAATGCTCCTTAACTATGTGTGGGAGCACATGTCCTTCAACCACTGCAAAATGTTTTCCTAGCAATTGGGTCAGATTCCTGAGGGCCTGATCTTTCAGGAGGATGTGGTTAGTGGCTGTACTCCTTATTCCTGTGAATGAGTCCTGGCACATCTGGTGGAAAAGATGTATGGCCCCATCCAGGGAGCATCCCACTCTACAGCTTTGTCTTTTGAAATTAATTCCTCCAGCAGTATACATCGTGTATCCGTCCCGCCCACTTTTCAGTAAGAGACTGCAAAATTTGGGGTTAAAAATAAGCACCTATTACAAAAATATTGTTTCTACTGCAATGTGAGCAGGATTTTGGGACTGAAAGGTAACTTTTCCCACGGATTTTTGCTTTTTGTTAAAATACTGAACTAGTTCTTGGTTTTATAATTCCTAAAAAATTCCCCAAAATTGGCCTAGACTGCTTTTGAGATCAGAGAAAGGCAGGTCAGATAAGCAGATGAAAAATCTATGTCCATCTAATGAAAACCAGCCTGTTTAATTTAGGCTGATAGTATAGGCATCTGTCTGTTGGAGGCATCTGCCTATTTCTGCAGCAGCTCTAGAGAGCCTAGACATCAGGACTGTGCATCAAGAAGAACAATTTGGACATATTTCAGGTGTTAAATTTAGTTGCTGTGAATTTTACCCTAAGTTTCTAAAACCTTTATTTATCTCTTGCAAGGAAGAGCTGTATGTGAGTGACTGGTTTCTTCATTTTTCAGTATAAATTGTCAGTACCTTTTGAAAAAAAAAACTTTGTGGTAAGAACTGTTTTGTTTCCTTTGTCTTTTTATTGATAGGCAAGATATTGGTGTTTTAACCTTTCACTCCCTCCCTTTGTAAATTTCGGAAGCATTTCTTCAAGAAATATATGTTTTTATTGTTATAAATGGAAAAGGGAACTTATATACTATAAATGTAAAACATTATGGTTACCTGTAGGAGAAAAAAAATATATTCATATTTACTGAAATGCCTGTCAAGCAATGGCAGCTGTCAGACCAGGCATGACAGTAGAACAGAGATACCACATGAATTTGCCAAAAGCCCATTCACATCAGCATTTAGAATTGCAATTTTCTGCAGTATTTAGCTCTTTATAAATTATTTTAGGCTGAATAGCAATTTTGGTTTTGACCTATTAAACTGCTACCTGCTTCTCTGCTCTCCACAAAGGAAGAACTGGCTTGGCATATTTATTTACTTTTCTGAAGAGAGCTTTTGTCTAAGTAATTGGTTCTGGTTCATGGGTGAAGGCTCAGACATGAGCTCCCTGAAATTTATATGCGAGTTACAGCTCAAGGTGAGCCAAATGACACTTGTCCATGAACCATGCGTGGACAGCTTGGGTCTGCTGCTGTCATCAGGTCTGTAACACATGCTGTAGCCATGTTTGGTGATGGAGGACTCAAACTGTGTTTCCAACACATGGGTGAGGTGGAGCCTGTTGCAACACTTTGGGGGTTTCTGAAGCGTTAGGTGTGCTTTGCATGGTGATTTTTCAGCCAGCAAGGGAAAGCAGCTGGCACGTTGCTGTGCTATGATGTGCCAACATGGGGAAGAAAAACCTGGGCCTACATAGTCTAGGCTTAGGCCAAAACCTCTGGGCACACTCTTTCCCTTCTTTGGTGTACTACACAAGTGTAGTACTACAGGAAATGAGTCTTGTTAAGCTATTAGTGTAGCTAGACACTTTCCATGCAAGAAAAACAGTGCCTCATCCTGGATACACCCCTAAGCACGCCAGGAAATTGTTGAGACAACAAGCGCTATCACGGGTTTTCTTACCATGCCAAAAGAAGTTTGGATTTGATTCACCAAAAACTTTATTCAAGGTTCACAGAATAAACTAGTTATTTTTGTTGGCATTACACTGCTGTGAAAAATTGTGGTCATGTGAGGGGGAAGCCTGATGGAAGTTCCCCTACAGTACTCTCCTGGTTCTCACAACTTACCCTTCCTCATTTCACTTCCCACATTGGATTATTTACCATCAAAAAGGCAGGTTATACTATATTTGGGTATGATTAGATTATGATTTACTCAGCCATGGTCTGATTCTACATTAAGCAAGATTTTCCTGATTACATCATAAGCTACTCAGTGTGATGTATGCATTTCTTTGTCCTGCATGTCAGATACCATTCATTTCATAGCAAAGGATATATAAGAAAAGATAAGTTTACTCAGGGGAAAGTGAAAACTAAAACTAGATATGAAATGTTTTTGCATGAATCAGAGCAATTATTTTTCCTTTTTGACTGTCTTCCTTCAAGACATACTCTAGATTTCTTTTTTTTTCTATATAAGACCTGTTCCTAATTTGAAGAACAATGGCATATGTTTGCATTAGTTTAGCCTAAGTAAGAGAAACAGCTTCTTTAAATCCAGCTGCAAACTGTGTTTAAATATCTATCCTTCATATCAACTGAAAATTGAAAAAGCATGAACTGAAAAGAGATTAAAAATACACCAGAGACTTCTTCAATGAAAAACTGATAAATACATAAGAACTGTAAAAACATGAACCAAATGTCCAAAGATATGATACTAATCTGATTTTCAATTTATCTGATAAATTCTGGAAAAATGAGAAGCTCAAGCTAAATGTAGCGTTTACATGCTGAGATTTATTTTCTAGACTTTTTTTTGTAGTAGGATGACAATAATGAAACCGAGAAACACATGAACTCCAGTAATAAAATGATTGGATAAAACGGTAAAGTACTGTATATAAACTCAGTTATGTCAGTTTTTAAAATGTGCTTGAAGTTATATGTACACAAAAATACCGCTAGAAAGTTATTTTAGAGACTGAGTGTATTTTTCCTTTTGCTAGACAATTGTACAATCTGCTTGCAAAGCAGGGAGTCAACAATCTAAATTAAATAATTTTATAAAATGTATGCAATTCTGTTGATTTACAGTGGAATTAGATTTAATTAATGGAATTTGAGCTGAAATTGCCCTTTTAAAACTCTGTTGTGGTGCTTGATCATCTTGTACTTCCAGGATACCATTAATTCTTTTAGTATGTTAAAGAAATTATGAAGGATGTACCCACGTAAACACTTGGATCTAATTTAAACCATCAGAAATTAAAAAATGAATTTAATTTTTCTTCTTTCTAATAATTTCTATAGATCCTTGAATCCTGCAGGCCTCTTTTGATGTATTATGCATAGATTCGGTACCCCCTTTCCTTCATCATATAATCAACATATGCATATTCATTTATACCAGTTACAGTGCTAAAATCTAGGAGAGTGCTTGGAAACTGTATGATATGGTTCCAAATCCTTCTTCTCAAATAGAAATTAAATAGATCAAGTTCATCCCCATTGGTTTCCACAGAGCTACATGAAGAATTAATTTATCATCAGATACCTAAACGGAGTTATTAGTAGGCACTTAAAAATTTGTTTATCCATTTCAAAGTAAATAAACACTCCAGTCAAAATTCATGTTGAGTGTAATTTAACTAAAAGTGATTAGAATTTGCTAGGAGTAAATGTGGTCTCCTACTGTCAAAAATGTTCTCTGATTTACTTTGTGAGCTGAATTTAGGTCAATGATCAAAACCTCCCTTGGAAGATTATGGGCTAAAACAAGTGATGAAATAAAGGGTTATATAAGTAGCTCATTGGGCTCATAAAAAGCAGCAAATTAGTATACACAGCTTTTATTTACACAAGCTTTGCATTTAATTGAGATTAAAAGAATTTAACCTTAAAAAGATGAAGAATGTGTGCAGGAAGAAAAGACAAGTATAAATCGATGAAGTCTGCAATTTTTCAAACTCCCGTCCTCCTTGTCTGCAACACCCCCAGTGATCTGGTTGGGTTTTTTATTGGAAGTTTATATAAGGATATCTTTTCTGGACAGGCTAATGCTTTTTCAACAGCAGTTGACAGATGGTTATCAAAGTTTCAAGCAGATAGTACTTAGAGTAATTTCTGCCAAATACAGGATTTTTTCCTTTCAATGAGCAATTTAGAGACTTCCTGAGGCAGAGCTCGTACCATCTCCATGATGCTGATAGCCACCAATGAATGTATGCTCCAGGTACAATACCTATATAATGTTTGAACACACATATATTTGGCCTCCCTCCTGTCCTGTGCCCTTACCTTGCCTGGCAGAGGCTTGTTCTGTGGGAAGGCAAACTATGGGCTTCACAGCCTTTCACACCTCCTGCCCCTTCAGTCATGCACTGGGGATAGAGGCACCTTTTCTAAAGACAGATCATGAATTCAGGACGATGTTTATGGGTAGCTTTTTCAAAGCAGGTGATTGCATTGTACCTCAACTTCTTTCTTAGCAAAATGGTGCCGAGTAATATTTGATCACCTTACCAAAATACTGTCAGATATACTGATTAATAAGGAAAGTGGGTAAATCTCATATTTTATGCTATATAAGAACATTTTTAATGACATGAAAGTTGTACATCTTTGTGAAATTCAGTGATGTCCTTGTGGAGGTGGAAGATGGCATGATATACATAATAATTAACCCTGGAGGTAATTGCACTGTACCAAACATGAGCAAGGAACTTGAGCAAATCTTGTGAGAAGAAAACAATTTTAAACCACCAAATATATAGAGTTATTACAGCATTGAAAAGCTTATGTTTCTCATTAGTTTTTGAGGCACATTGCTTGTAAGTGGAGTTTATCAGCTAAGAGATGGGTAATTGAGCTCTGTCTAGTCATGAATTGAGTATGCAGTATGTTGACGTAAGCTCATAAGTGACTTTCATTTACTAAACTGACACACAGCCTTCAGATTGCAGATACTTCTCTAAAATCCCATCTAAGATAGATGATTTCCTTTCAGATTCACTTAAGCAAAGATGTTTGGCCATGTTTAATTTGCTAAAGTAATTTCCAGATGAGTCGTTTCCTCCAATTGTCCATTAACATTAAGTGAGATTAAGGGAGCTATTAAATACTGATTCTTTTACTCAGGAGATGTCTATGCCTAGACAGCTTTCCTGCTGATATTTATGAGCACTCTTATGATATACTTCGTATCCTAAATATTTTAAATTCCTCCAAAGAGACAAAGCAGGTGGCTTTGTACTCATTACAAGGAAATCTCATTTTGCTGTCCAAATTAGCTGTGGAACAAAAACAACATAAAATGTACGCCCATCTCCCTGATAAATGTTGACAGAACCCTCTAGCCAAAAATACATCCATTTAAATCCAAAGTATTATAACTAGTTGTATTCATACAGCTTTTATTTACAATGGGGAATTCTTTGCAATGATCTCTGACAAGCCATCAGACTATGATAAGTGATGGGTGAACTTGGAAAATATAGTTTAGTAAGACAACTAAAACACTACTTGTTTATGCAGACTTTGCTAAACCTTCTTAGAACATCTGATAAGATCCGGAATTCTCCTGAGATTTTCAGTACTTGCAAATTCTGGCTGAGCTGTGCATGGGAAATATTCAAGAGGTTTCTCAAGTGTAGGTGAGATAGGTTTGGATGGAGGAAATTCAGGCTGCTGTCCAATTTATGATCCTTGTGTTATACGAGGTGTCTAGATGTTTTCAATGACCAGTGGAAAACAAATAAACAATGATAATAATTGGTTTGAACACAAAAAGTTAAGAATTTTGATGAAATTATTAAAAATATTTTGCAGCTCTAGGCACTTTAAAACACCTCTGCAGACTGATTTTAGTTAATTACCTTGAAATAGTTACTTGCACCTGCAATTTGCTACATTTCAACTGTAACTAAAAATACATTTCCCTGCTTTCCTCTCTCTGCACCTGCCATTGCAGTAAACAAGTCTGCTGTGTAATGTGCTTGGTTTTTCAGATCCGTGGTTCTGACATCTTGAGCAAGGGAACTGCAAGAGGGCAGGAACAAGGTCAAAACGAGTAGGAAAGAGTCTGATAAGAACAGCTGCACCCTGAATGGGAGGTGCAGGGGCAATGCACACAGGCAGCTGGGTGTATGTCCTGATGCACTCAGAGGATGCAGCCTGCCCCTTGGGGGGGTACCCAGAGCAGACCCGGTTTTCAGAGCATGTCTTGGTTTAGGACAAAAATTTGGGAGGAACCCCCTCAAATTGGATCCTCTGGAAGCAAGCCCAAAACAGCCCTTCCCCCCTCAGTTGGTCCGGGAACCAACCTCCTCTGAGAAAAGTGGAAAAAACTATTTATTTAACAAACAAAAGCCCACAAGCATCAACACTTGAATAATATGAAACAATAAAACCTCTTGCCGCTCCAAAGGGGATAGCCAGAATGAAAATGTCCTTCCTGTGGGTATAACTCAGCTCTCTCTCAGGGGGGGCCCAGGCCCCGGTGGGCCGCAGGTGCCTCTCTGGTCTTCTCAGTCCAGGGCAGATTTCAGTCCCAATGAAAAGGCAAAGAATCTGTCCAGGAACCTTCTCTGCTTCAGCTAGCCAAAAACCAATTAAAAAGGAAAAAGGAAAAAAAGGGAAAAAAACCTCTCTCCCTCTGTCTGAAGACAGCACCGTCCAAGCAGGGGGAAAAAAAAGGAATGTGGAGGAGCCAGAGCAGTTCCTCCAAACACAAACTGCGCGCTCCTTCCCTCTTCGCTCTGGCCTTAAAGGTACAGGACATAATATACAGTACAAACAGGGCAGACAATCTGGGGATACAAGCACCATAAAGTCACCCTAGGACAGAGCACCATGCAGGGGACAGAAAGCAGGAACAGGTTCCTGTTTCTATTTAGGATGGTGGCTGCTGCCTGGCAGAAGGGGTCAGGCCTGTGTCACTGTGTGCTGTACCGCTAACAGCGATGCATGGAGCGGCAGGTGCTGCAGGAGGCAGCTGCTCCCTGCCGGGGTGGCTGTGTGGTGGCTGCTGCTGCTGCTCGGGAGCACGGCTGTGCTCAGGGGCTCTTCCCAGCTCTGGCCTGACACACAGGGCCTTCTTGGCAGTCCAGAAAAATCTTCCTCATCTGGCTTGCCTAGGTGATTGCACGCCCAGTCTCTCTTTGGAAACTCAGTGAGAGGCACCTGCACCACCTTCCAAGTCGTTTGCCTGGCAGAAGGACCAGGAAGACAGATGCTGGAGGGTTACTGGAAGGTCTGTGCTGCCCAGCTCCACCGAAGGACTTCCACATCTGTTTCATTTTGATACTTGTCTGAAGACTGGGACTTGTTATGCAGCTTTCCAAGAAGGAAAGTCAAAGATGGGATTTGTGCCGGAAGTGTGGGAACTTAAAATTGCTATGAGTAGTTGACTCTGAGCTTACTAAACACAGATCAGTCTCTGGTGTGAAATGGGTTGTTCCAAATATTAAAAAGAAATGGGGTTTCTGTGTTGAATTTTTATAACAATAGCAAACCTTTTTCTTTCTTGTGTAACAACTGTAAGTAATTGAATTTGTTTTATTCTAGAATAGATTCCCTGGAAAATACTTAGTTTGAGATATGAACATGCTGGTGATGTTTCTAATCTATGGCCAGTAAACAACGAATATTAGGATTCTTCTGCTAATGTTTGTTATAGAAATGCAGTTGTACTCTTTTTTTGTTGTTTTTTTTTTCCCCTTGTTTTGTTTTGTTTGTGTTTTTTTCTGTTTGTTTGTTTTGTTGTTTTGTTTGGGTTTTTTATTGTTGTTTAGTTTAGTTTGTTGTTGTTTTTAATATTTTTTACTCTTTTGCATGTCAGAACTGGAGGCAAATCTCACTAATTATGTTTTAACTTTCTGCTGTAGCAATTTTTTTTCATTTATAGTTGATTCTGGATAAGTGATTCATTGATTATTTAGTTTATCTTATCATAATTACTTTTATTGATTATAAACACATTGCTTAGCAAGCAAAAGCAGCTACTCATAAAACCAGAGGGGAAATTATATTCCCCTCTTATAAAAATTTCAAGACGTTAAGAAATTTCCTATTTCCCTTCCAAAAATTTTTTAAATGTTTCTATGGAAAATGAAAACAAATCACTCCAGAGGAACTACTCTTTGAGCAGCCCAGGTGATGTCTAAGGAGACTTGTAGCTGAGTTCCTGTTCCTGCCAACCAAGAGCAATCCTCTGTGTTGGATCTACTGCAGTTTGTATAAAGCAGTACCTCTGAAACTGGCTTTGATCCTGACTCATCTCTGTATCTCCTAACCAAAAATGTAAGATTAGATGTAATCGGGTTTATGGAAGGTTTTAGAAAACTTTGGAGAGCAAAGCACTGGCATCTGTGGCATGTTTCTGTTCTCTTTTCTGCTGGTGCAAATGTAGTGGCTTCAGGTGAATAAACATGTTCATATATTACATCTATATCATAGTCTTTCTTTCTTTAGTTCCAGCTCTCCTAAAGTACAAACTATATCAGATAAAATTCAGGTGAATTATTAATATCTGTTTCAAAGTTATGAGTCGTTATCTCTCCTGTTCTTCAGATAAAAATGTTATCATTGTTGTTATTATTATTATTAGTGGTAGTAGTAGTAGTAGTAGTACAACGGAAATTGAGAAGCTGAAGGCATGATATTCTGAAAGATGGTTTATTTCTAAAGAAAAACAAAGAGCATCAGATACTAAAAGAAAATTCATTTTGTAATAGTTACTAAAAATTTTGAAAGAATGAGAGTGTCTAAAAGGAAGGCCGTCTTACTTTTCCATTTTATTCAGATAAACAGACCAAAATATGGATGAAAATTCAGCTCTAGGGAATGTGATAAGAACAGTGAAGTTCTCAGAGATGTGCTTTCTTATGCTGGCTAGTGAAATGGAGAGGAATAGGCACTCTGAGGTCACTGTTCATCTGACCTCTTTCAGACACTGGAAAAGAAGGAAGTGCCTGATTCTTTCAGTTGTCTGTAACAGGAGGCTGGAGTAACTGAGTTATAGAGATCTGGATTGTCATTATTTAGTCAGGTAAACCTCTACCATTAGAAATGCTGTAGCTGAGTGCTAGTTGCTCAGGGTTAAAGGTGCTCTCTTACACTTTGGAAGGGCTAGAAAATACAGTGAGGCCACAATTGTTCATTTCTAACATGATGACTTCTGTTTCATTATCCTCTGATCACTCTGGCATTTATATTATCTATAAACATGGTCTTTTCATACACAACTTGAATTCATTAACATTACTTCTGTGAGTTATGTTTGTTATTGGTGTGTTAGAAGTTGTGGAAATATTCAATCTTAAAAACCTGGTCTTCTTCAGATGTATATTGACTGACTTCGGCTGACTGCTGTAAAATTTTGGGAATTGCCATTTCTGTTGGCTCAGAATTCCATTTCTGTTGGCTCAGCCAAGAAATGCCGATCCTGAAATACAATGAAAATTAACTAACTTCTGTATTGCTAATAATTTTTTCTATGGAGAAAATAATGGTTCAAAATTAAACAACCAAACTCTTATAGTAATTAAAAAAAATAATCCTTTTATTTACCATTCTAGGAGATTGAGTCCTTTCCCGTGCAAAATTATGGTATCTATGTTAAGGGAATGTACTCTCAGAGTATCTAAGCTCAATCCTGCAAACACTTAAGCACATCAAACTTGATTGCTCTTGCTGACAGAATTATATAATGATTAGATGAAAGGAATGCAGCAGAGGTCATATGTTTGGAATTCAACACAGCATATGTTCTTGTGCCTCATGACATGTTGCAATGAAAAGTTATTTACAGATTTGCTGTAAAAGAAACTGTAGTATATATGAATTAGATACCATTCCTTTAAATAGCATTTATCCTGCCTCGTGGGATTCCCTCTTTTCTATTGTTTGCATTTATACATTTGTTCAGATTACTGAGTGTGGTTTCTGGAGTTCAGATGTCATACTTTGCTATATCCCTACTATTATGTTGGATGGAGAGCAAGGACACAAAACTAATGTTTTCCTACAGTCTAAGATTTAGAAGACACTCGAATTTTCCGGTAATCCAGTCACTAGACGAACTGAAAATACTGTCAGCTGTGTGCAAATGCCATGATCAGGTGGGAAAAGGGTTATTTCTGACTCTGCTTCAACTGATCTTAAAGTGTTCATTTCAGTCTTGAAAATGGCTAATTCTTCAGAGTTTGAAATGTTTTTAAAAAATATTCATTGTCCAAATTTGCTGGGTTTCTATCTCATTGGAAATTTTTTTAGAAAGGCAAAAATTCGATAGTTTGCCAAATGCACTGTTTTGTTTCTTATTTTTATTTTCATTTCTTTGAAAATGTTATTAAAAAATCAGAGAATTTCAAATGCAACACTATGAACTTCATAGCAATCCACTCAAGTAAAAAGTTTCAATCCATTTACAATCCTATTTCAACAGTACTTTTGGGGATTTAATTTATTTTCAGACTGTGAGCATACATGTTGTTCAATTGTCAGTTGACAGGAAGAGCACAATCATAACTTTACTGGATCAGACCAAAGCCCAACAAGCCCATGGTCCTTATCCACACACAACCTGTAACAAATGCCTAGGGACTAATCCAAGAACAGGACTGATATATCATTATAGTTTTCCAAAATATCCTCTCATCCTTTCTTAGTGATTTATGGCTTCCTTAGTGATTTATGGTTGTAGGACTTAGCCATAGGTAATGTCTTTGTATTTAAAATTATGTAGTGAAAATTTAAAGACCTAAGATCATATTTTTCAATGTTCCTACGTCTGCATCAGGAAATTCAGACAGTGATGCCTCAAAACTTACTATCTTATTTTTAAAGAGCTGGTATTCATTTTCATCTGGGTAAATATTTCTATTCCTATGTGTAGTTTTCTCCATGTCATGGAAAGTCTCACTGAGGCAGGAGTGAATATGCGAGTCCCCTATATAATAAAATGTCATTGCTCTCAGATGTATGTCAAGTGGCAGCTTAATTTGGCTTTAGCTCACAGCTTCTTTTTGGTTTTAGTTATCACACAGATAATTTACTCATGAATCATAACAATTTACTGTGTGGTTTTGGTTTTTGGGCTTTTCTCGTTTTAATCCAGAGGCATGACAAATGCTAAAAAAAATTCTCTTATGCCAAAAATCAAGCAAGTAAATGTAGAATTTGATTAAAACCTCTGTAAGTGTCAGGTAAAATGTAAGGGCCTTTCAGAATTTTATTACATACTGGTCTCTTTTGTCAGGTGGTATAAATCAGTCAGCTTCAATTTGTGTTAATAGAACTAGTCTGACTTGTACCAGTTGAGAAACTGGCTCTTTCAGCTTCAGCATATGTATGTTAAGTATCAATGTTAAGTCAATCAAAAAATTTTCTGTGACAAATGATGAAGGTATGATAGAAACTAGATGGCAGGGAGTTGTGTTATATGGTGTATTTTAAAATTCAAGGTCAAAGGTGTATATCCTGTTCCAGTCACAGCAACTGAATCTTGAACATCCAGACATTCCCTTTGGAATAGAGGATAAGAAAATACAAAAAAAAAAAAAAGCTAAATTAAAATAATCTTAAATTGTCTGGCCATCCCTGTTTGATTGCTTCCCTGAGCTGTCACAAAGAACTGATAGCTCACTGAATTTTAGTGAAAAAGTTGTCACATGAAAATGTCATTGCAATGTGACATCCTGTCATCACTCCAAGTGAAGAGACCAAATGGATCACAGAAGCTAAACTGTGCCTTTTTTGGAACGTGTTCTTCCAGGCCAGAACTGGAAACTAAAAAAAAAACAACTTTGGCTACATGAATGAAGACAATCTGAAAAGTGCTCATTTAACAACTATTTAATTGTTTTGCATGAGAGTAATTTCACTTAACTGTGGTCTTCTATCTCTCAGGGTGTTGTCCTATGCTTTCAGTGGTGTAAACAGAGTCGCCTTTGCAGACATATATCACATCTGCCTGGGGAGTTAGCAGGTTCCATGATGGGCTGAATCTCCCTCCAGTGGATTTAGTTTTTCGCCTTGAGTCCAGAAAGAGTCTGGATGAATGCCCCAGCCTGCTCATGGTGTTTTTGTGGAGTGGAGGGTTAAAACCTGGACACAGAGAGCAGAAGATGGGGTTTCTCAGCAGGGCTGCTCACAGTAATTGACAGAACACATCTCCTTTCCATGGGGGGGTTGTAACCACACAACTGGCTTGGGTAAGAGCCATCATTGCCAAGATTTTGGAGACCAGCCACAGCCCACATGCAAAAGTCAGCAGGCAAACGGCACTCTGGGTTTTACAAGTACTGTATGCAGCCAGTGGAAGGTCAGCATTAGGGTTCAGGTTCAGCTACCAAGTTGGAGACCACATTCAGTATCAAACTTTGAAAAAATAGACCCTTGGGGAAAAACAACACAACCTCTAGTACTGGTAGTCCCATAGTTCTGACTGGATGGGATGTGGAACTAGGTCCTCTCTGAGCCCCAACTGGTTCTGGTCCCATTGGTACAACAAAAAGAACTGGCATATTTATATTTCACTCGCATTAAAAAAAAAAAAATTGGTAATTCTTTTTTTTCACAGATATCTGTAGATGGAAATAAAAAGTTATGGTGATTGCACCACGGGAAGAAGGAGAGCAGCTCATTAACAGCAGTTGTTATGAGGAGCATGTAAAAAATTTTAATGCTGTTTTCTTCTTGTGGGCAAAAGGATCCACTAGCACCTCCCACGACCTTCCCCCATCTCCGTTAGCAACATTCCAAATGGGTTTAATGTTTATATGGATGGTAATAGTTTATTGCTAGATTTTAAATATGTTACATAAAACATGTGTTCTGATTTTCAGTTGATCATGCTGTACCAGAGGGGAGGAAATGCAATTAAAATAAAAACGACACACTAACTGGTATTTCTGAAGGCAGTTTTTAGAATTTAAATTGTGACCTCAGTGTAGACCATAAATATAAAATTCATATGTGCTCTGCTTCCTGCATATAATTACCTATCACAAGGTTCATAGTTTAAATGAAATTCTTTATGAAGCAAGAAATAGTATAATAGTGTTTTCTGGCTTAGTGCCCTACAGGATGCATCAAGCAAAGATACTTTTTCTAATTTTAAAGAGAAATAAAAACATGTGGAACACATGCACTTTTGATGCTGTAATCCTATCAGAATATGTTTGTTTTTATTAAATTTTCCTCATTGAATGCTTCCTTTTCTCGGTGCATTCAGGGGTTGACACTGTGTTCCACATGAGTTTAATAGTTATGTGAGCAATCTGAATGATCTTTCAGATCCTTTTCTTTCCCTCTGTTTATAAATACTCACAACCTGCAGTTTGCCTATCGGAAAAGCTTCTCGCATCTTGGCACAAAGCCTGAAAAAACAGGATTTGGGTAAGTGAACTGTGTGAGGATTAATCATCCTAGACTGTAGGTGAACAACCTTATTTTGCCTAATGCAAAGTTTTCGCTCATTTAATTGCCCTATCCCATTTTTGCAGCAGGTTAAACCCCTTGTATGTGAAGAGGCATGGATTAATCTCTCCATCACACGAGTCACCATTTTTCTGACTGTTCATCTCTGCGTGTCAGTGGCTCTGCAGCTTTTAAAATCATCTTTAGGGACACTTTACTGCTTTGCCCTGTAGTGCAGAATGTCAAAGATGTCCATGTAGCAGCTAATGTCACCCGTGGGAGTTAAAAGCCACTGCTGAATTCCACGTTTATCTTCCTTTTTCTTTTGGCCAATGGTTTAAGCTGATCAGCACAGTTCATTGTCCACATGCAGTACATCAATCACTCCTGTCCTGAAGACCTCCTCTATATTTTCACATTCTGAGACCTAGCACAAGGCATCAAATCATCAATGACCATGTGACGTAAATGTCCCTGTTGATTTTGGTCACTAAGGAAGCTCGTTTTTCAAAATATTATTTGCTCTTGCTACATTGGTCCTTGCTTTCAGTCTTCTAAAACTTTTCTCACATAAGCACAAGCAAGTGTTTTGATGGTTCCTACAGTCTTAATGCCAGTTGTAGAGAATTCAATAATATTTACAAATCATGTGGGGTACTGTCTCTCAAAAATTTTTTGCATCTGTTCCAGCTTGATGTTTAAATCTATATCTGTACTATGTGTAGAAACATGTCAGGAAAAAATAATACTAAAAAAATTGTTTCTCTACATTTTGTCATGGAAAGTGGTCTTTAAAAATCTTCAAATATATATGAAGAAATCTGAAGCTTTGTTTTTATAAGAGTACTGATTTGAATAGATGCATATGACTACATTAAAGGCATTACAGAATCAATGAAATAAGACTGTATGATAAGCAACAAAATCCTGGATATATTAGATACTATTTATGCCCTTAGAATTATTATCAAGTCTGCAAATATATTTTGCTTAAAAATTCCTTGAGTTCCAGTAGCACCTTGCTCACTGTAATCTTATTCACATGTATTCTAAAGCTGTGGTAATCTGTTTTGTGGTGCGTGCTCAAGGATGTCTGTGGCTATTATGTGCCCATGGCCACAAAAGAAGATCTGGCAGGTAAAAAGAAATGTATAAAACTTGCACAGAGATGGCAGCCTACAAAGATGGCAGTGACAGATGTTCATGTTGCAGTAATCTGATCATGGCAGAATGACAACAGTAAAACTACAGGAAGAAAAATGTTTAGAAAGCACAGAAATGCTAGCAGTTCTCCTATCAGTGGAACAAATAAAGTTTAAGATAGTTTTCAGAGCTCACTTCTGTTGCCTAAATATATTTGTCTAATGCCACGGAAGACTGTTGCTATTACAGCCTATGAACCTCTAGTCAATAAAGTAAAAGTTGTCTGAAGATGCTCTCAGCTCAGCCCAGAGGAGGCACCAGTGGAGGTCAGCTGCGTAGCTCTCCAGACTTTGGGGGAAGTTCACTAGATCTTCACTGATGAAAGCTTGGAAATATTCCTTGTAACTACATCTAGATGCAAATTTCTTGGACTCTTCAGTCTACAGTTGTTTGGCTTTTTTGTGTGGCTTTTGTTGTTTTTTTTTTTTTTTAAAGAATTATTTCCTTGTGTTTATATTGTCTAATATCTAATAAGGTACAATTCCCTGATCAAATTACAATTCTTCCATGATTTTATTATTGTAATGTCTTTCTCCTCTGTGCATTTAGTTTTCTGACTCATCCTATATTTTTTCTCTGAACAGGGTATCTCTGTTACCTGTACATTTATTTTAACAGTATGTATAGATATGTAATGTCTTTGAAATATTACTCCCCATCAAGGACATTGAAACTGAGCAATAGATTTAGGAGTTACTGGTAGAGTAGGTGGGAAGGACAAACAGAAAAAGTGTGATGACATAAAATCACAAAATGCATTCTCACTTTTTTTTTTCCCCAGACTGATAACTCATGCTGCTGATATTTATACACAAAAACAATTGCTTGAGTGAAGCCATTCTTTCCTTTTCCTAAGCAGATTTTGGCAGCACTGTATGTATGTAGAGGGAGGATCTTGTTTCATGGGTAGTATTTTGCTATTACTCTGTCCTACATTTTGCAATTCTAGAAGGAAATATGTTTCCTTTTTTTTTTTTTTTTTAATGGTTGTATCTTTAAGATTGTGTGGTTATTGATAACAGCTGCACAACAGTTTTATTTGTTTGATTCTTCTAGTTTGTCCTTGTAAGAATTAGCACCTCTATGGTCACCTGTGTACATTTTGTAGACTTTCCTAAATTTCTTTCAGTTTGTCACTAATGTGGACAGTGTATTACCATCATTCAACTGAAATGCATATGGCATAAGTGTGCTACCATCATGTATGCATGTGTCCCCTTGTAGATCTGGTGTCTTTTAGTAGCATCAGTGAGGCAACGTTTGCTTCTTATTTTCAAGGAGCAGATGCAGGAACCATCTTGTTCTTGTATGACAACATAATGCATAACAGAAATTGCCAGTCCAAGTTAGAGCACTGTGAATAGGCAACTACCCCAAATCAGAGCACCTTCTGGCCATGTACAGCAGCATCAGACCATATATTTCTCACTTTTTGTGTTTTTATTGGTAGCCTTTATCATATCTGAATGGAAGAATTGTGTTTATCTCCTTCAATGCTGAGTGAAATCATGTTGCTTACTACTTATTGAAGAAGTAAATCTTTCTCCTACCTTTGCTCCTCTGCCTGATGTATTGTTTAGAGAAATAAAGCTGCTGACTGCACTGAAATTGACTTGCCTGAGACTCACCTTATTCCTTTGTATATTAGATATGTGCCTTATCCTTTTAAAATGTGAGCTAAAAGAAGGTTGTGCTTCTGTTATTCTTCTGCTCTAGGAGCCATTTAAAGTTTTATTTGGGTTAAGCACATTTTAATCAGTCCACAGAAGACAGGCCAGGTACTCATCATGTCAGACGGTTGTCATTACTTTTTAGTTCAGCCCTTCAGACACCTGTATAAACCACTTTAGCAAGAATCAAGCTCAGCTATAGCTGTATTTTTGCTGTCTGGTTTGCATTTCTGTCCTGGATCTTTGCATTATTTTCAAGTGTTTGAATAATGCAGAGTTGCTTACATTTGGGTAAATTCTATCTGGAGGGGACGTTATTAAAGACAAACATTATTATTACATGTTCAGCGCATGTAATAATGTCTGGAAGTCTCCACGTGTTGTGGAGTGATCCCAGGCTTTCCAGCCATGGAGGTATCAGTTGAAAAACTCCTTATCTCCCTCAGGGAGGAAACCTGGGCTCCATTTATGTGTTCTTTGTAGTTGATAAAAAGATTACAAATGGCCAGTTAATATTTCAAGATTATTCTAACTTACTGATTAGCATGGTAAATTTCAAAACATTAAAACAAATGAAGACATGCTTTTTAAATATATTTCCATTAATACTCAAAGCTTCTAGGGCAGTTAGTTATAAAAGGCCAAAGGTCAACCGATTGGTTCTAGTCTGGAAATTTAGAGGAGGGAAGTTCTTTAGGGCTCCTGCTTTGGATCAGGACCAATTTGAAAGAGCAACAAGTGTGCTTTTTTTGTTTTTTCACTTTCCTTCCTCTCTCTATCCCATCCCCCCCAGGAAATGGGTTCATTTCTTGCTTGAAGAAGTGACAATAATAATACAGGAGGTCCTCTCTTCCTACCATGTGGCAATTTGCATCCATAATATTTTGATTTGACTCTTCCTATTTCTCAGAAAATATACAATAGCAGAATGTTGTACTGAGATTCAGAACCATTAAGACTTCGTTAAAATATACTAAAGCATCCTAAAGCACATTTACTAGTAGGTCGTGTAATTTCATCTTAAATAATGAAGAACTAAAAGACAGCTGTCAAAAATATTACTTATCATGTTCATTTTATTTTTTTAATTATAGGTCCAAACCCTCCAATACCTAGATAGGGATGTCTGTGTAATTCTATAATGTAGACATGAAATAAATAGTCCTTGTTAACCCTGATGGTGAATAATGTGGAGGTTCATCCAGTACTGAACATTCATATCCCAAGTTCATATATGAATAGCTTTCATTCACATAAGGAATCAAAATTTCTTACTCAACTTGTGGTATTTTTTTGTCTGAGGTTTTGAAATTTTGCTAAGCAATTTAGTGTCTGTTTAATTCATTAAAATGGGTACTTTAGATGTGGAATGGGACCAAGAAGGAAGACTCTGACCATCCTACTTAGATGTTCATTCAATAAAGAATTAGCCTATACTCTCTACAGCAATTGCTGACCCTTTCACCTCCTTTATTCTGCTGCCTCTCCAGCCTTCCAGGACAAATATTCTGGTTGACAGGGAATAACACATCGTGTGGCTGAAGCTCCTATTTAATCTCTATCTGTTGACCCTGTTGGCAAGTAACATCATTCGTCTCCACCTTAAAGCTAAATTATTTCTAATTAATTGCTCCATTTATGTCTTCTCTTCATCTAACCAGCTCGCTGGCCAGGGTCTATTTGAACATATTGATCACCTTTTCTCTATTGTAGGATGGAGGGCATGCCACAGGCACTAACTTACTTAACCCCCAGCAAAAAGAGCACTTAACACTGCAAGGAGCAGGTTCTTCCCTTCCTCTCTGCCCCTCCAAACTCAAACTGAAATGCAAGGATACAGCTTCTTTGTCCTGATTCCCTACCTTTCTCCTGCATGACTTTCAAAGGAGTTTATTATTATTATTACAGTGCTTGTTGTCAGAGCCCCTTCTTCTGTCTCTTGAAGTGCTTCCCACGGTCATTGCTGACTCCAGGGCCCCTTCCTGTCAGTTTTTACATTAATGACATTCCCAGTGTACCTGAAATCTGAAATATTTATGTTTGCAGATGACAATGTTCCTCTGTTTGCTGCTAATGTCCTCTTCTCTCCTTTGAAAAGACATATGTGATCAAGTAGCTTAATGATATGCAGTACCTCTTTCCTCTCTACCCCTCCCTTTTGACAGAAATGTGTCTCTACTCTTTTCCTGCTCACAAATTAGTTACCCTTTCATGCTGCACAAACTTTACAGTCCTAGAAAAGTAGCTTATCTTCTTCCTTAATAAGATGCAAATGTTTTGCATCTACAGAGGGGATCTTTTCAGGTCAGGGCCAAGGACTGTTGGCTCAGCAGTGCAGGAGGAGACCTGTGCTGCTTTGGCTCTGTGGCAGGTTTGGATTTTCAGAATGGCCACACACGTAAGCACATATGCAAACATATGCAAATCTGTCAGTGTACCCATGTACATACACAGATGTCTTCCTCCCTCCCCCTAGACTGCAGTGGGGCATCCAGACCTTTCCAAGGGTATTGCATTCATTTAGGGAGGTGGTGGAGAAGGGGAAAAGAAAGCTTCTTGTCAAATATTATGACTACTTCAAAGGAATGGAGTCCTAATCTATTTAAAATATGAAGTACATTTGGATAAGGCATGTAAATTAATGTTAACTTAGGGAATACTATGAGTAGACAGCTAAAATGGGTGGAGATTGTTGAGGAAAATTAATTAGAAGGGGAAAAGGAAATCAGGATTTTTTAGTTAGAAAGAATGAAAGAAGGGAACTTTCAACACTAGGATCTGTATTTTTTCCTGTGAAAATAAAAATATGACCAGCCAAATTAGTGGACAAAACTGTATGGATTAAAAATGAAAAGGAGTGAAGGATAGCTCAGGGGAGTGAAAGCCCATCTCTAAGCTGCTAGTTCAAGCAAACGCAGTCAGCAAGGACAAGACACCCCGCCCAGCAGTCACTGGAGTACTGAACAGAGATCTGAATGGAAGTTAGCACAGTTTGCAGTTTCCAAGATTCATTTGATGTCTGCTTCTGAGTAGGTGCAAGGGGACATACTCAATAGTCATAAGGTAAATAGAGTGGAAAGGATAATCCCAAGAAATATCTGTGATCCTGAGAGAAGGCTCCTTTTGCTGGTGTGAAAATGAAATCGCTCTGAAGACTTACCATGAAATGAACAGGAATGAGAGGCCTCACAGCACTCCCTATTCTGCCATTTTCTAACTCCTGCACTTTCTGTAGAAGTGAGAAAAGCCCCTCAGCAGCAGTGTAGTGTTAGCCCTGTCTGTTTGCTGAGTTTTCCTTTTCTCTGGTGTTGTTTCTGTGAAATGTCTGAAGACCATGCGTAGGAACTGTTTGGCAATGTGGGCTGGAAGGAGCACATCAAGCAACATGGAAGGTCTACCCAGAAGAGAGCAGTGATGTGCAGAGATACCCAAGTTGTCTTAAATACCAGCAGCTCTCACCACATGAGTGCAGCAGACTCTCATTGAATGCAACGAATGCATTCTTCTCCCCTCCTCAGCCTGAATAGAGCACTTAGCTGATGTGAAGAGTGCTCCCACTTCTCTCAGATGTGCTCAAAGCCAAAGCTGAGGATACAATATTAACTCCAGAGCTGGAATTACAGCCCCTGAGCTGACAAGAAGGGAAATATTACTGAAGCAATGGAGAGGAGGTATGTAACATCCTTAGAAGCAGGCTGGAAAATGGAGTTGATGTGGCCACCCCTTCTGCCTGTAGAGGATGGCTTCACCTACAAAGGCACCTACAAAGGCACTTGTGGTCTTCCCAAAGAGCCTTTTCTTGAATTAACTGCTCCTACACCTCTGAGGTCCTCCTGCCTGTGCCAGCTGGTCTATACAGGGAATTGCTAACTGGTGCCCGGGCTAGGCAGGTAACTGCATTGTGCATATTCTGTATGGGGGCAAATCGTTTCAGTAAGACAGATCACAGGTAGAAATATACCTACTTTGCAATATCCCAGGTGACACATGTATCTCAGACTTATACAGATGTTTGCTGTTCTATTTAGCTCTTCCATGTTTTCAGATTCAAGTGACCATAAAACAAAATAATGAAAAAAATACCACACAATTCCATCCGTAACTCACTAGAACATTGAGCTACATCCATTTCATCACAGATCTGACCATAAAACCAACGAGTGCTTTTGTTGTGTTGAGGCAGGATTCTTGAACTCATCTCAATTTAAATGGGGGAGCCAAACTGCTGCACTTCAATCCAGTCTCCTTGGGCGAAGTTGTTAGCAGTGGAAATTGGCTTTTCAACTACCCAAAAGTTTTGTCTTGGGGAAGGTGGCACATCCCTTACCAGTCAGAGAGTGGTCTCACATCTAAAAGATGTGAAAGGGGAGGATAAGACTGCTCTCTGAAAGTAGTCTGATCTTTTGCTCTTTTTTACTCAGCAGGATCAGTGTACTCAGAGTAGTTTTAACATTTCTTCCTCAGCTGGCTAAATTATAGAAATTCTGCTGGATATGGAAGATTAGAGGCTTTAGATTCCCATCAAGCTGAAAGCATTCCCATGTCTACCCATGTCTCAGAGGGTTTATTCATATCTAAATACGTTATATATATATACATATACATATGTATATGTATATACGTACTATACATAAAACTCAATGCTACTAATTCATCTGTGTTTCCACAAGAGGCAGAAACACTGAAGTGGTAAGCACAGTCTGGGATAACATGTAAAATCTATGCACTAACTTTTTGTGAATATGAAAATTTCCAACATATTTGAGTAACATTATAGTTTTGAACTTCGTACTACTGGCATCTTGTAGTTATTATAGCCATTGCTATAAGTTTCAACAGTCTATAGAATATTAGCTACAGATTACATAGTTCTTCCTCTCTTTTCCTAACTTGTTGAAAAGTATTATTTTCAACTGTTAAGCAGTGATTGAATTTGAGAAAATGTTGTAGTGGTGGATGTAGGGTATATGGCTTTTTAATCACTTCAGGAGAGGCAATATTACTGTGCATCCTCTGTGGCAGAAACTGTTAAATAATTGCTAGGGTACCTGCTGCACCTTATAATAATTCTAATTTTTTCCCTTAATGTTTGCTTTGAACTAGTTTCAGCATCTGCTACATAGCAGGTTTTTAATCTTGGTTCTTACCCATACATGTTTACCTGAGGCTGTCAAAGAGTAAGCACATTGGTTTATTAGCTGCTCTGCTAACCCAATCAGGCTGATAAATGTAGTCTTGGAACAGTAGCAACAAATCAGAAAGCATTTTGGATAAGATATGACTTTGTCCTGTTCAATCAGCTATGTTTGAAATCATTGCATTTGAGTATATGCTCTGTTCATATGAGAAGCACTGTTTAAGATGAAGGTCAGTGAAGCCTTCAAAGAGCTGACAGGTAACAGGAGATGAGACCAGTGTAAGCTGGGGTCAGATATTGCTGGGGTTGTACTATGCTAGAATAAGTTGAAAGAGAAAGAAATATGAAATAATGAAAATCCATTTTCCTATGCAGACTGAGACAATTTCCTCAAAAGACACATAATGTAGTACTTTGCTCCTTAATTCATGCTGCAAAGCTTAGTGGCAAAGAGACATGTAACACATACATCTGGAGTGGTGTGGGAGAAAAACATGAAGATACATTATAGAAGTGGTGGTAAATGGACAGCATTACATTCCTAGAACGCTAAAAGTACATCCCTGCTCAAGGGTAAACCTTATTTTCTCAAACGCAGCACTAGAATAATGGCTACAGTTCACTGTTTCACTCCCCAATACAGAATTTGTATATATACATGTAAAGTGTAGATCTATTTTCTTTCTAACATTAGAGTCGCAGTAAATCAACCTAATCTTTTGTTCACTTTGTTATCCTTTTATGCCCACTTTTTTAAAATAACTACCTATGAACTGGAGGAAAAACTACCTATGAACTGGAGAGGCTGTGCTCATTTTGACATAGTTCACCCAACCAGGAACACTACATAGTGCATGAGCAACCTCCGGGACTTTTGGGTGGTCTCCAGTGAGCCTCAAGCATGAAAGCAAACACAAAGTTTACCCTGTTTGCTGATGCTGACATTGTACAATAAAATAGTAAGAAGAAGGGAACTTAGATTAAGAAAAATGAGTAATATAGAAAAAGAATGTAAAAGATGCTTGGAAAACCTTACTTTACCCAGCATATGTTGCCGGCTGGCGACCTTAAGGGATTCAGCTACTGTTCCAATCTCTGGGCTGGAAAGAAAAACCGAGGAAAACAGCGAACCCTGTTTGAGCAAATAATTCAAATTGAATTTGTAAGCTGCAATGCATTTAAGATTGCAGGATGTAAGAGTTGTTTTAAGAAAGAATATTTGTTTCTATTTTGTGAGATATAATTCTGATAGGCTGGAGTGCAGTATGAGCTTATGTTTTCCCTATTATTTTCCCACTGAACAATTTCATATGCTGTTCTGATTGCAAAATGTGTAGTCAGATTTTTCTGGAGATTGAGATTTCAGGAAGCCTGTAATTCACACCTTTAAGCAGTCTTACTCAGAAGTGAAACATTCTGTTTCCAATACAAAAAACCTGGCCACCTGGCCACAAGAAGATGAAGACTGTAGTGGTATCTGATTAGCTTAGCAAAAGAGCATACAAACAGTCCTATTCAAGAGCCAGGCAATAAATATACCAAATATTGCAGTCTAGCCTAACATGGGTTAATACTTCTATCTTTATAATCTTGCAAAACACATTTAGAGATGTACCCTTGTGTTATTCCAAATTATTTCCTCATTGTTTCTCCATGAGAAATGCACACACATAAATTGTTTATGAAAGCTCATCTCCGACACCATTTATCCACTTTCCTTCAGATATCTGATTTGCCAAAACCCGAAACCTTGCTTTGCGGTATATGAGACACTTCCTGACAAAATCCCCATTTAAGGGCTAGAGACGGGGTGTCTCTTGGGGACTGGTAATGAGATACAGAACAGAATTCTGCAAAAGTTCAAAACAAAACTATATGCCATGTGAATCGAGCCTGGTTTCATGCCTTGCTGGAATGAAACATTTCATGTTTGCAGAAATCAGACACAGCTCATCATGTGGTCTGATTTGGATATGAAATTGGACATTACTTGAGCTTTAGCAATATTTTCCTTTCCAAATGTAATTGTACAAAACACATACTGTAACTGAAAAGATCCTATCAGCATATAAGGAGCTGCAGAGTTGCTGCAGAGCACAGTAATGTATAACAAGGTGTATAAGATGTTCTAGTGTAAGTTGCAGCATACCAAGGCACTTTTGCAGCAGTTGGATGTAGCAGCTTCTCAGGGCCTCATGCTACACTCATTTACTACCTAAAACAAATTTCAGCTGTGGGAGATATGCACACTCTGAAAAGGGCAGGTGGGATACTGTGGAAGAGCTGAATGCACAATCTGAGAACCCACTAGTACTCTATTCATTTTGTCTGGGGTAGAGTTAATGTTCTTAGTACCTTGCATGCATTTGTGAACAAAGCAGGGTTGATAATACAAGGACATTTTAGCTATCACTGATCAGGGCTTGCACACAGTCAAGGCTTTTTCTGCTC